>JAQGBY010002438.1:0-23108 GCA_034698785.1 Mycogona germanica
CCATCCATTGGCTCTCAGCAAATAGTCAAGCGCATTCACCCTGATTGCTGGCAAACACTACGAACACGGCTATGCAGTAAAGCAAACTGTATGGGTTTGAAAAAATCCACATCTTGATTTGGCAGCAAAATCTTGCAACACATTTTAAATTTTCTTGTAGGTGTTTTTAGTGATTCATTCTCGATTGCCATCGAGAAAAACAAATTGTCACGCAAATTCCATTTCACATCAATGGAAAAAAGGAATTGTATTTTCATCGACGTAGCTCGATCGCATGATTAGATCTCTTTCATCTTTCGCCGACAGGTAGGGGCTGGTGTGGCGTTGGGTAATCGCATCCACTGCCCCACACTTACTCCTTCCCTCCTGTTTGCTGATTACATTTTTTGTGGGCCTACCCAACTAGCCGGAAACGACAAATGACGACGAATTTTCATGTACCTGTACATGTATATTGATCCCGTCCGTTCGGAGTGCATGCGTAGATCCTCCCGAGACCTCGAACCGGAAACAAACACTTATCATGGACAATGACTAGAATTGAAAAATCCCATTCTCTTTTTTTGGCAGGGACGCAGCCAGTGTTGCCAGCGAGTTTATCTTTATTTAGATTATATTTACTAAGCGAGAAGAATCCTATTTTCTGGGACAGTTTGAGGCCACCAGGTCTTAGAAGGATTTTCGCGTATATACTTACATAAGGGTATCTTCCATTATGCGTCTGGCCAAACGGACTGCTGATGATGGGGACACGATGATGACCACCGAAAGTAGGTCACCAATGTACCAATGGTCTGTGAATGGAGTCGACATTCGTGTTCGTGTCTGTCTCGTATCTGTTTATCTGCATTACGGGAAAAGCGTTTTCTAAAAACCGATATGCGTTGATTATGTTATAGTACTGATTCTAATTCATACGTGAGGTAAACCGAGCAAACTCACAACAATTTCATTCCATTGATGTTGCGTTTTATTTATTTTGAACGGTTTTTATTGGCTTGTTTTGAATGTTTTGCTCACAAAAATCACCACTTGCGTTGCCAATTCAAAATTGTTTTAATATTTCTTTAGTCAACGCGTTTAAATTTAAAATGTGGTCTAAGAAACTGGATTACTCAGTTCCTATGTTTTTCTCGCTTATTATCATCTTATATATTTATTTTCTGCGGTACAGTTAACGGTATATTATTACTATTTTAAAATGGAGTCCAACTCTGAATACTGAGTACTATTTTGGAACGTCCAAATTTAATAGTCGTCGATACGTAACGACTTCAGTGTTTGTGGAAAAGTTAAAAAATATATTGATTAACATTCTTGCGAAGTCTCAGGATAATTAGTCAACATTTCGAAAAGATGTTAAAAATATATTTTGTATTCCATTTTGTACGACTTCGCTTACTCATATTTTAAATGCTAAAAAATTACGAACGCCCAAAAACAGTTTTGTAATAGAATATTTCCGTCGTATAGTTTTTAAAAAATGCAATTTAATATTATTATTTTTACAATTTTTATCAAAATATCTTAGAATCAATTTTAGAGTAACTAAAAATATTTCAGATACATTAAAATCAGTATGAACGAAATATACGTGTTTACCAAAACAAAATTCGATGTTCGAATCATCATTTGCTACTGGTGGCGCCCCTGTGGTTAGCGTAATAGCATGTTCTATTGGACACCGGAAACTGATAAGCGAAATCCAATTTGTGAAAGTTCGAACGACGTGGTTCTGCAGGAACGTGGTTGGATACAAATTACATTTTCCGTTGCAGACATTTATATAGAGGGCAACTCTATAGGTCGACCAATAGCAATATATTGCTGTCACCTGAGCAGTCGCACATCGCACACACAATGGTTGCAGCGAAATTCCAATTTAGGTCATACGTGCGCAGTCGGAGTCGGGCGTACATGTTGCTAGCTCTGACTGAAGGAATATCATTAAAGTTTGGCCCGTGTGTGTGCCCGTGTATATACTTTACGGACTGTGTGATATTTTTCAAAATGACATGGTTTTTGGTCGTTCATGACGACACCCGGGCCGCCATTCGTGACGCATGGTTTCGTAGATAATAAGGCCGCGAGTGCGATCGGGTTGAAAAGGCTATCATTTTATAGTTTCACTAGGTCAACTTGACTCGGCTTTGCCCAGGGGAACATAAAACAAGTTCAATTGAATTTTTCATGACTGTAGCACGAGTTGCGACGTGTCAGCGAGGTTTTTGGTAGTCCTAAAATCTCATGATCTTCCTTGTTTTCGTGACGTCATTGATCTCACAACCTACCAGTTTTGGGTTAGCTGACAAAAAGTGCTGATCGGTAAACAGTGTAAACTCGCCCTTCCCGGTTAAAGGGTTAAGGCAATCACACAACACTGTTGATGGGTCATGATTTCACTTCTATTCCGAAAGAAGGTGCGTGAAGGAATTTCTCTCGCCCGAAATATTCCGAAGGTGTCGGCTGGAATCGAAACTGCGATCTTGGGCTTTTGAGACCAACGCGCTACCTCTCTGCCACTCGACACCTCTGCTAGAGAAGCAGCACTTTCATGTCAATTACAGCCGTCATTTGCCGTCATGTCAATTTCATTGCTGCCCCAAGCAAAGCAATCACACAACACTCTGTTGCTTTACAATTTGCCGATTTCGGGGGTACCAGCATGTTTGCTAGAGATTCAGCACCTTCATGTCAATTTCATTGCTGCCTCGTGTGTTAAGACAATCACACAACACTGTTGCTTTACAACTTGCCGTCGTGTCAATTTCATTGCTGCCCCATGCAAAGCAATCACACAACACTCTGTTGCTTTACAATTTGCCGATTTCGGGGGTACCAGCATGTTTTGCTAGAGAAGCAGCATTTTCATTTTCATTTCTAGGATCGTGTTACGGGATACGCTAACGAGTGGTAGCATTTACTGGATTAATATAAAAATCCACAAATCCACTCAATTTCGGAATCCTAGGAAAACATTATTTTGTCAGACTACGTTTACAGGATCATTAATTAGCTAGTCATTATTTATTATCCTTATTACTAAACTGAAGGTTTTTTTTGTGGCAAAATACACTGAAGCATTAGAAGTCGTACATCTATTGCACGAAAATGTTATTTTTAGGTTCGAGGTAAAGAATTCTGCCGTGACTTGGGCCACTATTTGCGCTCGGAATTAATTAACGGTGACTCCAATTGCAGACAAGCATGTGTTCCGTCGTGGTGCGTTCTGTTTGTCGAATGTTTTATTGGAACTGCACAGGTCTACGTCCTCTCTACTTCAACCCGTGGTGGGGTTTTCCACCCTTCTCCACCCTGAAGCACCCTTTCCCCCAAACAAAAAGCGAATAAATGCTTATAATTATCCCCAATACCATTTTTTTTGCTCACATAACTGAAACTAATTGGCGCATTCAGAATGCAACATATACAAAATTGCGTTTATTTGAACTCGTGCCAATGCAACAATTCGTCTGCAGCGCTAATCCGAACCAAATGATTTCCTCCTGTCCATCGAGGAATGCCTTTTGTATTATCCACTTGAGACCTCCAATAGAAGTGAACAGTCTTTCCGAATCGATTCAAAAATTGTTCGACTTACAGAGTTCAAATGATTGAATGTGTCGTTTATTAAATTATCGGAATTTGACAGATGTTTACGCGACACGAAAACTGCATCGATTTGGCGAGGCTGCGATTAAGATTAGAATCTAAGGGTTCGGAGGTAATTAGTGGAAATTTTGTTGAGTCACTAGCTCGATCTATTGATTTGTATTACGGTCAAGTCGCCCTCATGCGATGAATAAATATTACCCTTCGCAGGCGTGTTTAACTCTGCGGTTGGCAAATTCGCACCCGACCAGCGATCGATAAACGATATAAAAGACTTCCGATAGTAAGTACCCTTTGTACATGAAGCGGTGTTTAATTACAGACCTAGTTTCTAGGATGATCGGTCATTCATCCTGCCTTTACAAAAATAATTGTAAATAAAAAATATACTTTGCGGAGTTTCGGTGCGTTTTTGCACATCTTTTTTAAATTTCATTTGATGTGTTACCAGAAACTAAAAATTGGAAACGTTACTGGAATCATTAGCCAACCAAACAGTTTTTATGAGTGTAAAAATTTAACTGAAAGCATGAACATAAATACAGAAACTTGTGAGAAACTAAACCGAACACTCTTTTTTCTATTAAAAACAGACGTTTGTGAAATTATCCTAAATATGACTCATGCCCGTAATTTATTTTAAAAATAACATCAATTTTATTTGTCAATAGAATAAATTAAATTGTATGTGTGCATGTTGAGGTCATATAATATTAACCCTAATATAAATGAAGAAGAAAAAAATAGAATCTCTATTTTATTTTTCTGTTTTTTCTACTGAACAAAAAAACACATTTAAATAAATAAACAATAAATAAATTCAAAAACTACTATGAATAATGACACTTTCCCAAATACAATAATCGATAAACGAGAATTTTCATGTACCTTGCGCAGGTTGGTGCAAATGACAAATCATTCCCTTCCATCAGAAAAAAATAACTCTTGCGCAATAATGACACGGGAAAATAGGGATGATTTATCGGGGTGATATGGGAGCAATGACCACATGAGCGCGACTAAATAATGGATTTTTGCCTTTTTCACCCTTCAGAGGCAAACCTCGTAATAATTGCTCTTGTGATTTCCTCGCCACGCAAATTCCCCTGTTTACGCCAATGATCATCACAATAGAGTATCCGGAAGAGCAACCTGTCAACAGAATTCGGTCGACGTGCTTTCGCTTCAGCTCCTCTCGGAAATGTTAAACAAACAAATAATTAGTTGTTACGCGTCGTTAGACCCACTGACGATTCGTTGTAGGCCGGTATCATAAATTACATCACAGTATTGGTCTTACAACAACGCAGGTACAAATCAAAGCCTAACATGACTTAACCCTTTGACGGGCCAATTAATTTTTAAATATCCACATCCTGACGATTTTTATTTTTTAAATTGACACCCCAAAACGTAAACAGTTACAAAACAAACCGTTATTTTCGCTCTTCCGCATTCCTGAATAACTGTATGATGGGATGTAATGCAACAGTCGTGTACAGTAACGACACTATTTTATTTTAATGGAATTGAGTTTGAATCATTTTCCAGTTAAAAGGAAACATTCGAGTTAACATAGATTTGTCATCGAATAAAGTGAAGTGGGGCTATATATATATAGAATACAATATTTCTGAAATATGGATTGAGACGGCGCTCACTTACAAATTATGTTCGACCATCTCACGACACACGGAAGACTATTTATAGGCCATGTCAGATGGAAAGGTGTCGCGTACGAACGAATAAATACGGGGTTGCCGCCAACCGCACGTCACACAATCGATAATTCGATAAATTGAAATGCGCGTCCGTCTACATCAACCGCGATAACTCCAGTTTCCGTATATCGAGGTTATGATTCAGTTCGAAGCCCCATTTCGCAGGAGATCTAGGATTATCCCCGCCCCATTCCCCCATCTAATTTACTAGTTATTGGAACTCTATTCTTCGCGGGGGTATAGGTGTCAAAAGGGGCGGACATTTTTCTCCTGATGTCGTTCCATAACGCGGATCGCTGTCTCGACCGGACCCCACGATTGACGATTCCACCAGTTCGCATCAATATCAACTTCGATCGTTTTTATTATTGTCGCGCCATCCACCTGGCAAGTGTCAATGTCTGATAGGAGGACACGCCCTCTTGTCTCTCCCCCGTCCTCTCGTGTCATGTATTCGCGCTTCGCGTTGTCACTAGGGGGTCAATGTCTGCCACTTTTGGTTAGGGGGGTTGATTGTGTCACTCGAAGGCCAACAGAGGCCATCACAAACCATGATTCGAACAGGTTATATCCATCTCAGTTATGATTGGAACTAACCAAAACATGTATAGCATCTCTGATTAAAAATATAATAATAATAAACGATTTGCTTTGAAATAGCGAAAAGGTACTTTTCTTAGCTCTTGGGGGCTGTGAATGGTTTTGATTTCCGGCGAGGGTTTTCGTTTTCTTAAAGGACTTCCGGTTTTCCTTGTAATGTTATGCTTTAAAATCCTGTATCCTGTCGATTGTTTTGTGGTCAGATTTCGTCTAAAACGTGCTTTGCGACACGTAAGGGGATTTTCTTTCGTCCTATTAATAATTGCCAAATCTTGGATCTTTCTTCCTGTTTCTATCCAATTTCTTTTCGTTGTCAATTCGCGAAAAAAAAACGTCCTCCCGCAGATCAATTCATAAGTGGTTTCGGGTATCGCATGATATGTTGTTCATCTTCGACGCACAGATGTTTGTTTACCGAAAACTCGAGTGTCTCTCGGCTTTTCCAATGGCACGAAGCACGGCTTTCGTGTCTGGGGCCAATTTCGATAACCGAGAAAGAGGTTCAACCTAATTGAGTAACGCCCTAATGGATCTATTGCATTCGCAGAAGAGGCCCTAACTGCGTACGCACGAGTAAACCTATCTGTCCAACCCCGTCACATTGAATAAAACATTAAAATATAAACGACATTTATTTTTTTTATAGGTGGACATCCAATACCTTCATAAAGAAAACACGAATTACGTGTGCTAGAATATAAACGCCGAGACCTACGTCAGTGAATCGCAATTTATTTTCAGAAGATAGGTCTTAGTTCAGTGATCAATTAATGATAACCGGAGTATTTTTTAAATGTTCGCTTTTATTAGCGAAGAAATGCGATCGACGTCATTTGTTAATTATTAAAGGCGAACTCGTTTCACTTCGAATGACATCTGGACTCGGTAGCACGACGTTCAGGTTCGGATTAGCCTTATTATTGTTATTTTCTTCATACTTATTATGCGCGGAGGTTGAGCTAGTGCCAAACTGGAGACTTCACCGGTCAATATACCGTTTGTCCTATATCCTCATGCCGGGCTAGTGCTTCATTATAAATGACCGTGTTGTACGAAGATCCGTGGACATGGATGGCGCAGTCCAGCTATAATATACAAGCTTATTTGTGCAATTGATGTGACGTATATTAATGAAGAAAAGAATGTAAACACCAGACAATACAAATATTGGTTTTGAGTCAGAGAAAAGAAAACTTTTCATTATTTTTTGCGATATCAAAATTAGGTAAATAGTATTTTCAATGAATTTTTAATTACGAGTAAGTTTGTGCCGAAATTGCATTTTTCTGTCAACCTGCAAGACAATATACATATTGGTTTTGGTAACCTAATTTGCATTTTTTTTTCAATATCACAACTAGGGTAAATAATATTTTCCAATGATGCGTGGTTAAATTGAATTTTTCTGTCTACTTGCTTTTTAAGAGAAGTATTGATTTTGCTCCAACTACGAGTATATTAATAGGCAAGAAAATTTGTTAAATCCAAAATATTGCACTACAAATAATTCCTTTCGTCGTAACTAATGACGTAGCTAGCGTAGGTCTTAAGGCTCCGATGGCGTGTCTCATAAGAATTTTGATCGCATTCGTTCAGGTTAACTGACCGAGTCACCAAGTACCGTATGATGTCCGTAACGTCCATCGCGGCCATGTTGTGTTCTCCCTGCTCCACCCCCTTGTGTATCGAACGAACTCGCTAACCATCGATTTTCGAATCGTCACATATCCATCGTCTAGTGCTTTTATCTTACACAAACACACACAGACACAGAGTCGGTTGGACATTGTGGTTTACACACTGAAGCGTCTGACCAGATGCAACTGATCACAAAGGGTTGAATCTTTTTCTCAAGCAGACACGTTAGTTTGATACGTTTACAATAATTGGAGCGGGCGACTTTTCATCGCAATAATTACCACAGAAGATCTATAGTAAGTAGCAAGATTGCACGTTTGCTTTCAGTATTCCCTAGTGACATATTTAATAATATCTCAGAAACAATGTGGCACCTGTGCAAATGTTGTTCTATGCTGCTATTGAAATTTGAATTTATTATTTCTGTAATGTCCTTCAATGGAATTACATCGCGTATATTTGGTATAATGGTCAAATACGCAACACACTGAGTTACTGAACATTTACATTGTATTATTTTAAATATTATTCTATTATTTGTATATTATTCAAAAACAGATGTATGGATATGAGCATCATATGAATAAATAGGACAATTTAGGAACTAAAATAATAGGAATATATTGAACATTAGGAAATCAGAATATAAGAAACACAGAAAGCTTTAAAAAATGTTAGTAAAATGATAAGAATATGCAATTCATACAAAACAATAAAAGCTATTGGTGAGTAATGGAAAAATGTGTTATTTTAATAAACACTCTCTCTGAACATGAACCTTTTCTAAAGCATGGTCAAATGGAGTGTCGACAATTTCAATTTATTCATAAATAAATTCCTGCTCTATGACTTTTTTATAATTAGGATTAGAAAATTTATCTGCGTGCGATTTTTACTTGTTATTTCATATTTTTCGGTCCATCTATGTAGGGAAGTTAGAAAGCGACGTATTCATGATTATTGGCAGTATTACTAGTGGGACTTTTTGATTATGACAACTTCGCCTAAATTATTCACGAAGCAAAAAAAAAAAGGAGATAGGCTGACCTTGACGTTAATCATGTTGGTTGACCAATGACAAGTTCAACACGTACAGCTCGTCGGGAATGGAGAGAGCAGGTCCAAATTATTTCTGACACATGTGGGTTGATTGGAGGTGCTGCTACTCTGTGTGCGGTGATGGCGAGGAATCGACAAATAAAGCGACGGGATCTGTTGTACAACGTGACATCCATTGCAAGCAGAGTATATTGGCGTCGCTCGTCGGTATAATTATGGTTGTGTCCTAATAAACTAGTCAGTATTCCCTGATTGGGACCCTGTGCCCAGATTAGTGAGTCCGCCAAAGTTTTTCCCCCGATTTTTGTATTTAATTTTTAACGGCAACTCATTCATTCCAGTTTTTTCAGGTTTATCTTTGCTAGTTTAGGATATCAAGAGGATAATCGAAAGATTGGATCAAGATTAATTATAATTGGATCTCATTAATTAATGTTGTAACTGTACTATGACTCGGATTTTTACATTTCAATTCTTCCTATTTATTTTTGCAGTCAGAATAATACCACTCGAGATGTTCTTTAATGAAATAAATTAAAAATCAATGGCAGATTTCGTTGATTATCCGATATCATTAAATAACTCAATTTTATTCGGTTATTTTCAATTTCATTGGTGAGAATAATATGTGCGAAATAAACCTACTTTTAATCATCTTCGTGTTCGTTTTTAGAACGTAGAAATCCGGTTGTCTAATCGATCGTGAATGGGGCAGCTATTTTCATATCACACGTCTCGTTTTCTGGAGGAAACCGAAATACGTGTCGGAAACAATTTCTCCGCCTCCGAAAAAAGGTGACTTGGATCGGCGAATAATTAGGCTGTCACTTCAATCAAACCTTTGGCAAGTTCATCGTCGCATTTGAAAACCGCTACAGTCTTAGCTTATGTCCTCGTGAGACCAGAATTGAAATCATGAACGCTTTTGAAGGACATCTCCTGAAAGGTCCCGGGTTCGATTCCCGGCGCGGACTCTCGATTATTTCGATCCCGGGGTACTGGTGAAAATGCCCCCTCCCCACATAGTGCCTAAGCACCGAGAGGGGTACAGCAACTTCTCTTGTGATAAACAATTCAGTGAATTAAAAATATATATATCTGTAGTATTTTGACATGCTGTAGGAAGAATGGTCATCAACCTGTTTCTATTTCTGTAATGGTCATCAATTCTGTGTTTTGTGTAATGGCTGTGTAGCAAGAACTCGATATATTTTTTTAATCTTCGAGTTCTTGAAAACCTTTGGGGAATCGACTTAATTGAGTGACAAGATTGCACCCGCATTTTCTAAAGACAGGTAATCTTCAAGAATCTTGAAATCGCCGGGATGTCAGCACAAAAACAGGGGCAGATAGCAACAACATGTGAATTAATTTGTAATCACACCTGCACGCTTTCCAGTAAGTGGATAATTACCACTGACAACCTAACATAGCATGCTGGGCTTAATTCAAGGTCTCGAAGCTAATAATTTTGATGTTCGGCCGGTTTCCATCCCGACACTTTGCTATATTTCAGCTCTAGTGTCGCATAGGGCGCGGCGTTTAACAATGGCGGCACCAATTGTAATCAGTTCCACATCGCCGTGCTTCCAAAACACACACACATCGTCTAGTCCATAGTGTCACAATACCCCTGCCAAGACCTATTATTCTTTTTTTTTTACGTAAAGCTTTGTTCGACGCGATGCCACCACCACAATATTGACTATACCTTGACCTTCGAATTCTCGTCACATTGTAACAGCGACAGGACTCGCAAAAACTCGACCCGATTTTTGTTTACTCTAGTAGTGTGATTTTCGTTAGACCAAATTTTTTTTTGTATTAACGGATGTGTCATTATGAGTCGTGCTACTGTTAGTGTGTTAGTTATTATGTGGGGATTTCATCGGTGCGTCCAGAGATCCTTTTCTAACGCGCGAATCTCAGTCGAGTCACGGTCGTCATGCGCTACTCGGTCGGCGGCTTTCGTTCGCGCCATCCTCGGCTTGTCGAGATTCCCAATCGCCGGACTTCTCCTCCGCCCGTCGCCCTGATCCCGATTTCGGACATTGACAGTCGAATCGAAAATCACATGGCTCGTCGATTGTATAAATACGACGTGCTGGATAGAATCGAGACTACCAGGAGTGCCCTGGTAAGTCGATTAATTGGTCAACGTTTGAAAATTAAGATGACTGGATCTGAATTTTCTAACGTGACATCATCAGGATGCGATTTGCAAGCCTGTAGGTCTCGAAATCTTAATTTTCTCTAATTTTGTGGGGTTATGACGAAGGTAAAGGGTGATATTTCTCAATGTACGTGTCACAAAACACAGTTTATTATATATTTTTATACATGGAGCCTGGCTAGCTCCTCGACGATTTTCCACGACTGTCCCGTGTTTTGTTCACTTCTGCTTAAATAAATGTCGTCGACTTTTTACATATTTTTCGTGTATGGTTATTTTAATGCGTTATAATAGTCATCACCCGATTCATATGACATTGCGATGATTTCGTAAAATAATCGGAACTGAAAACGAGGGATTCGAACACAGTAGCACATTAATATTCCTGAATCCGACTCACTCTACGCTGTCGCATGCCATTCTAAAAACGTATTTATTATTATAATTTGAATGTATATAATAGATAGCAAATTGTATTTATTGTATTGATGACGATTCAATCGTTTGTGTCATCAATGAATTACTTATATAGGCCCGCATGACAGAAATATTTAAAACAGCTTTAGGTTGAAACTGAATGAGCCTACACGTACAGAAATTGCATCACTTTTTAATTCATTTCCGAATTGAAGCAATTATTAGAATAGAATCGCGGCGTTTTAAAGTTACTCAGAGATTGAAGGAATATAAAGCTGCGATTTAAAGTCTGGCAAATTAAGAATTTATTTTTATTCAAATGATTTCGAGTGAAGAAATTGTAATTTTATTCTTTTCTTTCTCATTGCTCGTTCGTAGACCACCGTACCCGCGGAGCTAAACGAACAGTCGTCCGGCGAGCGACCTTTGAACCGGATACCAGTGCCGCCCACCACCCGCCGTCCGGAGCAGTACCGAACTGCGCGGAATCGTACCGCCTCCTCCTCCGTGGCTCCGGTCGACGGCCGACGACACTTGGAAGTGCAGACGGAACTCTATCTCGAGGAAGTAAGCTCTGAATCCATTTTCTCGAGTTATCCGCCTCCTCGTCCATCGACACCATAACCGTAATTTGACAAGACCACACACGAAGCGCTCTCGAATGACAATTCGCCCATCTCAATTGTGCTCATGATTTTCAATTGTGTTTGAGAGGGTGCGTTCCACTTTTAATAAAATTCGAGCACGTGATTTGTATCGATCGCGATGGACACGATCTCAAAGGACAATTTGTCCCAATCTCAAGTGCTTGAAGCATGCTTACAGTGTAACTAGGGTATTACAATACACGCTTAAAACAATCGACTAAAATCGCTTTTGTTTCCAGTTCTTCATAGTAATATTACACTACAGTGAATTAAAAATAAATAAAACAATATTACTAATCATACTAATAACGTATTTCAATACGACTTAATTCAAAGTCACAATAAAAGTTATACAATTTTTTTTAATGATTTACATGCATAACGTTTACACCCGTATCAAGCCGAAATATCTCAAATATGGCTTTTACATATGAAGCTCTTGATTTTGTGTTCATCGAAGTTCGGCTTTTACATGAAACACGGTGTATTCAGGGGTCTGCTATGAAATGGTGCGGACGTTCAGGAACACCAGCTACGAGTGAACACAATCTGCATTATTTATCACCAATGACTTGATATCAGCACGTTTATTGCGAATTAAATCTTGATGTCTGCCTGTGCATGCGATGAAATACGCGTAATGGTATGATATGAAACGACATCGATACACGGACTAGTACAGCGGTTGCCAAACTATTAATCGACATTTATTTCCAGTGTAACAAACATATTTGTGTTATTTAAAAAAACTGAGACGCCAAACTAAATAACACAAGAAAAGGCACATACAGGAGAGATAATACATTGTGTTGGGTATGAATAATTTGAAGGCGTCAAAGCCCAAAATCAACCGAAATTTGGATCCACCGTATATTAGCGAACTATTCATGTACAGTACACTGCATTCGCAGTATGTTGAATGTATTTATGAGCTGGGCTAATATTGGCAAGGAAAAGGAGGCGATATATGCTAATAAAAAGCTATCGTTAGGCGACTGACCAAAAATAAAAATAGGCGGTTGGTTAAAGATATACTCGAAACATCTTTTATTGGTAATCAGCATCCAGACATGAGACAAGATGCATTAATATAATGACAGTGATGCCAAGTTCAAATTACAAAAAACCTTGTCCCAGTTCCGTGCGTTCGATCGTCATCACACGAATTTTCAGAGACACATCGCTTGAATAAAACATTAACCGAGTTGATAGCAATGTCTAGCCTAGTTTTCTTAATTGCATGTTTTCACCTTAAATAATCTAGTGCATCCCACCTCCCCTCAAATGCGGATTATTTTGAAAAATATATCCCCCCCAAAAAAGAGTCTCTCGTATTTAGGTCAGCCGTTTGTTTGACCTAATTATTCCCTACTAATTACCGATACATTATTCAACTTGCATTGGTAATACAAGTAAATGACAAACGTGGTTTTACATTAGACGATACAACAACATATTTTAATTACAAATTGGAATGTTTCTATTACAGAGTATATATTTATTTGAAGATTATTAATAGCGCAATTTATTTTCTTCGGACCTTTTGATGTGTAGCTCACCGACGCCGTCGAAGAAGCGGATGCCGTATGCCAAACGGATGAGCTGCTAGACCGACCCACCGTGTACGCATTCGTTCCGGCCAAAACCGGGTCGGATGCAGCAACCCAAGTGGACGAGAGTGACGTAAGCAACCTACCATATCCATTTTTATTTTTAAAAAATGACTGCTGCGCAATTAGACGCTGGAAGTATTTTTTAAATTTAAAATAATAAATTTGGACCAAGGTGGAAGAATAAAAATGTCACTTTATTAAAGCGCACCCTGATTGTTGGCAATCACTTGGGGCACGACAATGCAGGAAAGCTTGCCGCATTGTTAATTAACTATTTGCGCATTCAGCTCTGGCTGTTCCTGCCCATTAAAATTCAGTTGCGGATGTTCCCAGCTGTGCATGCGAATTAATAAGTTCGCAACACCATTGGTGTCGTTGCAATCAACTTTTTTGTATTTCGAATTTCCGACGCGATACATGTACGAAAATATTTCCGATTTACATTAACTTAATTACTTAAATTAATTACGCAACATTATTTTCCAGTTTGCATCCTGGTTTTTAATTTAATGCTTTTTTTTTAACACTTTACCCGGGTAATTGGTTATCAAAACCCCACATCCTGCCGTACAATTAATTTTCTTAAATTACTACACCAAATGGGTAGAAATAAATTTTTTACGCAACACAATGATTCTTCAATTGGTCTGATTTACGTCTGGCTTTCTGCATTTGAAAGCCATCTTGAAAATTACTTTGCCGTGCTGTTACAAAAATGTTTTCGTATAACAGGGACGAGTAACGAATCCGCTAGTGGATAACGTCAATGTTGTTGTTACTCAAAATAGAATTGGATTGACTCCCAAGGAAATAAAATCTTACGTCACATATCGATATTGCGTGATCGATTCGGTCCCCCCAAGAGTCATCCAATGTCATAACTAATCCCATTGGAGGTCGCATGTCCAGGCTTACATGTTCCATAAGGGGCTTCCGCGGCCAACTTGAAACGTCCAACAATAGATCTGACCTTTTCAATTGGAAAGATTCAATTAATTTTGTGTACGAAAATACAAAAATTGATTTGACTTAGGATGACAACATGATGTCATTTTTGCAGTTGTTCGATTTTGAAATGGAATCACAACCGGTCCTCGAACTGCTAGTGGGGAAAACGGTACAACACGCGTTGGTGGAAGTGCTACAGGAAGAGGATGTCGCCGATATCAAGCGCCAACAGCGGCGGTTTCAGCAACTAAGGCAAGCCTATCTGGCCGGCGAGCAATGGCTCAAAGAGCAAGTGAGTGAGCATTCAAACTCCTTCTTATTCATGGAACTGATTTTTATTGCGATTGAACATTTAACTCATAAATATTGCGACTATCATTTGGAATTGGATATTATAAATATTTGATTCGTGGAATTGTTTAGGAGAAGAAAATGCTGGACGGTTACAACGGTCAACAAGTAAACGGTAAAAATTTTGATGTCCATGTTCTCAACACGCTACACTTAACGCACGCTTGGGGCTATGTTCCTGATCCAATAGCAAAAGGTATTAACTTAGAAAGTAAATTAAAAATTTAAGTAAGTCTGATTATTATTTTCGTCATAATGATCACTAATTCTTTTTGTTTTAAGATTTAGAAAGAGCTTTCTTGCCTTGGGTGCTGGACGAAGTGGAAGGTGAAATAGATCAGTCAAATGGAAAACCATTCAAAAGTAAGATAAAGTTTAATTTTTAATTTGAATTGCAGTACAAAGGTATTATTAATTACAGAATTTATCAACACACTCGTGTCACATCGTTTCCAATTATCATTAAACAGGTTCAAGCAGCGACGGCCTCAACAGTCTCGATTAAAACAAAAATAATAAGTGCCACTTCTGGGATGGATCGAATGGAATAAAGTTGTGTAAGGTACGAATTTCTTTTTTACGCAAACTGACAAATCAATTTGGTAACTCCTAAACACTCCTGATGTTACCAGAATACTCGATTACCCTATACCCCCCAAAAAGCAAATTAGATGTATTATCATCATCGAACCGGCAGCAAGGGAAAAACAGACTAGTTCACGCCGTTTAGAAGAAGCGTTGGTAGAACAAGTGAAGTCAGGCTTTGTGGGAACAGGCAGGTGCTAAGCTGCTGCTGCTGCGCCGGTTTCTATTAAGGTAAAATGGCGAATCGGATGATGCATATACGATATGGGTCGGGGGGTCCCGCATGTGTGGACAAGACCGGGGTCCCTTCTTTGTTGGCGAGGGCTAAGTAGAGAAAAACCTGCGATGTGCATCGATAATGTACATGCGCAGGTCGGTCACTTCGTAACAGACAGCTGGGACAAATCACATCGTGTGAAAATTGTACTGTAAATTCTTCAAAATATTTCTATATTGATTAACTCTATATTTGCATCTTAGACCTACTTTTAGCCTAAATTTAGACAACAGTCAAAATTATCTGATAGGAAAAAAGCGCTCAAAACCAGCGCATTTACAAAATATGTTTTAGATATATAAAAAATTTATTTAAATTTACCTGAAATTCATTTTGAATGCCAGGATTGATCACGTACTACACAGGGAATTGTGTAGTACATTGGATGCGTTTGATTTTAGATATATATATTTTTTTAATTTGGTGTTTTCAACCACAATTTGAAACTACGTGGTCCACTGTAAGTGAACCCTACAGTCGTTGACAATAACAATTTGTACTAATGTCGTTTTTAAAAATGCAAGAAGCAATTTTGAGAAATTACGATTGGCATTTTTAGTTGCGATTGTCTGTACAAAAATTAGGCTGGTAATAGTAATGGGTCGGCTATAGCCAAGCACAGACTTTGCTATTCGTCACATATCGGACTCAAAAACATACCTAGCTGTATCCGTGACGTCACCAGCGTCGGATCAATTAGCCGATGCACGCACACCGAAGCGCGCATGTCGTGTTGGTCTCCCATTTGGAGATTGTCACCCCTTCTGGGAAAGAAGCCAAATCCTCCAAACGATAGGGTCCAAACTGTGGGGGGAGGGTAAAGGGGAATCTATAAAGTTATTTGGCCTGATGCTTCCATTAGAGATCGCCAAACAATTGGCGCCCTGCTCATAAACTTGGAATTGTCACAGTTAATATGATTTCACTGTACATGTTGTTTGTCGAACGATGGACAGGTCGACTGATTTGCTCATGTACAGTACATATTGCAAATCAATATGACAGTTTGCGTGAAATTATTGCATATGACTACACTGTACAAGGAATTAATTTGCCGTATGACTTTCAGTGATTTAAAATGATTTTGTGTTATTTTATAAAAAATATATATCAAATTTCAATTTTAAAATATGAAATGTGGAATTACCATTTGAATGAGTCGCCACACATTTAAATTTTGTTAGAACAATATTTTTAGAGCTTCATAAATTATATTGATGGGATAGCGGAACCAGGATGGTTATTTTAAATTATTGTATTAACGAAGCTCAAAGTAAAATACCTATTTGTAAGTAAAAATGCGTAAATCTTGAGTTCATCTGTTTAACATTTTCCCAAATTTATTTTCTTCCCACAGATCCACCGAATAAAAGATTCGTTCTCAGAATCAAGACTCGTCCTCTATCTCTCTATCTCTTTGCCTTACCGTCCTGTGAAACCAAGCGCCTATACCGAATTAACGCAACGCTTCACACCATCCACAAAACAAACAAAAAACTACTTTTCTACAATATTTACTATACCTGTTCTTCACGAGAATATCAAGCATTCTACTAATTGCGGATTAAATATCGCGGTGGTATGCTTTTGCTACACGGTGATTAATTCCCCGGTTGCTCGTGTACCAGAAATAATCGACGACATGTACCACTGATATATCAATCAATCAAACTACAAGTACTTGTAATTGTTAATTTAGTTTCTAGCATCCCTGTTATTAAATTATCATAACGCGCATTACACATCTATTGAATACAAATCTTACATGTATTTCTTGAAAGTCACGGTCGAATGATTCAACATCTTATTAAAATAGACTCATTTTAGCAATTTTTGTGTGCATACAAATGCATATTCGTGCATAGTTTCTATGTTCGAATATATTCACTGGCAACATTCTGTATGCATGTGCTACATCATCTTATAACTAATACGACTTAAGTGTACACCGGCTATTCTTTCGTCCTTGCGTCCATGCACAAACATTTAAAATTGACATAGGGCAACATGTACATCAGTGTACATGTACAGACTGTATATGCTGTTATAAAGAAAAATGTATTTGTGGTTCAAATACGTGCGTACATGCGAATAGGCTTTCTGTATTTTTCAAACGAAATATGTGTTACCAAGTATAATGATGTTTGTGTGATGAGAGTTTATGCTAAATGAATAATTAAATGAAACAATGATATAACACCTGTAACACGCACTCATTGCACAAAACCGAGAGGACATGATGATTTTCTTGCTTTCAGTTGTAGATTTATTACACATGTACTATGCTAGTCATTTCATTTGTACATATAAATTAGTTGGTAATTAAGGAATTATGCATATAATTGACAAAAACTTTTAATCTCAGCCTTGAACCTGTACCCTATTAGTTTATTACCTCAACAAGTATTTATAAGTAAATGAATTTAATGTACGTTACATGAGACTTGTGTGAACACGAGTTGAATGGGACAATAATTGTGTTTAATGTCAACTCGGTCAATCAGCGAGATGTCAATCAGCGGACCTACTTTGTTGACAACTTCACTATTTTCCGTCCAGCCTGACAAGAAAATTTTAACAGGAGTTAATCACGAAACACAGTACAAATGAAAGGACCATCCATGGATGACCGCTTGGTAAACGTCACAATCTGGTAACTTGCTTGTAAAATTTAAATTCGATTGTATGAAAATGGTTTTTGCAAGAAGGTCGCCTCCTCGTATTTGTTAATTGAAAAATTGCCAATATATTTTGGATGGAATGCAGACAGAGACTTTCAGTTAAATAAATATATATTACAAGTTTTATTCTTAGATGTGGTATCTTTACTCGATAATTGCACACCTCTATATTGGTTTAGAGCATATTCTTGAATATTTGCAACTATACAAAATGACTAAAACGTTGGGGAATTGCAGGACTACAATTAGAATATCGACAACGAAGATAGTTTAAACGTAAAATTTAAAACATCTTCTCGAAGATAAATTAAGATGTTTTAGATTTGCGAAACACAAAAGACAAATGTGAGAACTGACCCAAGACTTTCGTTAAATTTATCTTTGAGAAGATGTTTTAAATTTTACGTTTAAATTATCTTTGTTGCCGAGTTTTTAATTGTAGTCCTGCAATTACCCGGCGTTTTAGTTAATAAAACCATCGACTCCTATTCATTTTCTTTGAGTATATAAGATGAACCAAGATCTTGATAGTGATACTTCGGTCCCAAAAATTTGTTGCAAGATAGAATACTGCATAATTTAATTATCCAATTGCTGGAACGATGCGATTCGTAACAATTTGTTACTCACATTATTTCCAATTCATACGTGGCCAATGTCCTCACCATTTGCGGGGGGAAGGCATTGCCCATACTAGGTGCTCACCTTGTGTTATGATTGAAAACATGCAAATGAGAAATGAATCGTGAGAAAACATTGGGTATCCCTTTGCCCAGAGAGGAAAAATGACGCACACGTCGCAGCGCATCTCTTGAGATTCCATTAAAAATTCACTAGTTCCTCATTGTGGGCCTCCCTAAGTCTTCATTCCCAGTTTGGGGAGGTCATTTCTGTCGCCACTCTGTCACTAGTCACGTCGTCAGTGTTTATGCACGAGCCACCGAACAAAGAGTGCTCTTTTATTGTGACGTACGAGACCTATTTGTTTAGCGGGGACCTGGTTACGCAACTTTTGTCCAGTAGCCGGCGCTGTCAACACATGTCACTAGTCGGTCTGCCGTCTAGGAAATTACGTGCTCGTGTCTCCATTAAAATGTAGTTATAAATTTAAAAAATAAATAACGATCAAAAATGGTTTCTGATCGAAACTCAGAACTAACCCATTTTTACGTTTTGTTCTATGGAAATGTCATTTTGAAATATAAATGTACTTCTAAACAGTGACAATATTTTAAAATATTCCGTGTCTTTTTGTTTTGGTCAAACACAGTTGTGAGTTTGAAATCTTCAGCATGGACATTTGAAATATTTCCTCTAATGTTTCCGATTTCAAACGATCACGTTGGACATTTGGAACTCACAACTGTGTTTGACCAAAACAAAATGACATTTCGATAAAGTAAAAGACGATATGTTTGCGTTTTCTATCCCACAAGGCTTGGGAACTAGTCAACTAAAAAAAATTACCAGCTACAAATCAAAATATTACCACCGTGTATAAATACGTTTATATTTCGAGGTATTTTTAAAATTTAAACATTCAGCTCTACTTGCAAATATTTACACATCATTCCAATTGAAACTTCGACTAAACCAGACAAAACACTGATAACAGTTTGACACAAGAGAACAGTTTACTAGTCACTTTAACAGTTGTTGAAATTAGGTCGCTAATTGAACGGCGCCGCTTCTATACGCGCTCAACGAATGTGTTGTGCTGCACGAATCGAGACAAGAATAATAATCGAGTCATTTCAAGAACCGAAGACCACAAAAAAAAAAATACAATTATTAACAACCGCATACCTTTGTTTACAATGTGTGTTGACAAACCGAGGAAAAGGAGGAGTGATGAGGAGAACTAAGGGAAAATCAAACCTTCGCCACGAATAGACTTTTTTGGCAACTGAAGAACCAATGATTGGAGAGTTATAGGATCTAGCGGAGGGGGGTTGATTGGGGGAATGGAAATAAAGTAGGGGGAGGGAGGATGATGTGTTGGTTGCGGACCGTAGTAGCGCCGCGTGCGATCAATGAGGCACAACAAATAATGAAATGTGCACGATATTTTAAATACTCGTCGGCCGCAACACCGACACGCTCGGGACACGTCCATTGACGGTGCTGCTCCAGAGAGTGGCGCTGACGAGTGGCTAGCCGCAGTCTGGTCACGCGTCGACCACGTGCCGCCGTTCTCACACCCCATTATGCCGGGCAAATGTTTGATAAGGTCATTAGTCATTGTGGTCTAGTGGAGGAGGAGCACCCCCGCGAACGTCCCGCAGCCAACGCAACACCCCTTCCTTCCCCCCCTTCAAGTCTACCCTCTTCTTGTGCGGTTTCCTCCCTCCATCACTCCCTCGACCCTCCTCTCCTCCTCATGTTCCATCCATCCACCGTTTGACCATCACACATATGGATCAACGAGATTCTGTCCAATTGGTGTCTTTCTCTTTCTTGGATTTTTTTATATATTCATTTTGTTAATTTTGCCGAGAAAATCGTAAAAATCGAACGCTTTTCTTTCATTCCCAATAACCGTTCGTCATTTTCCTATTTTCGATCTAGAGTTTAGAAAATTATACAGTGTTTTTATCTCGTGTGTTCCTTGTGACATTGGCGCACGAAGGCCTTCGGAAGGCCTTCATATGTCATGCAGAAAACTATGATGATTTCTGGAAAAAAAATTCTGTACCCTCGATTCCACCTGTTAAAATGTGCCAATCTGCAATGATCACAATTTCAAAATCGAACGCTTTTCTTTCATTCCCAATAACCGTTCCTCATTCTCCTATTTCCGATCCAGAGTTTAGAAAATTTAATATTGTTAAAACAATGCGAATATATTGTGGTCTTGTGGTTGGTTGGAGTGGGGAAGTGATAAGGGGTGGAACGACTAGGGTATTTCAAAATCGAACGCTTTTCTTTCATTCCCAATAACCGTTCCTCACTCTCCTATTTTCGATCCAGAGTTTAGAAAATTTAATATTGTTAAAACAATGCGAGTATATTGTGGTCTTGTGGTTGGTTGGTGTGGGGTTGTGATAAGTGGTGGAACGCCTAGGGTATGCACCAGGGCTAAAACCAGTTCTTCGTTCACTTCCAATGTGGCTTTATTCGTACTTGCTGCATCTCCTAAGAGTTGCAGGTTTTTGGCTTCTGGGGGTTTGGTCTGAAACGTTTCTGCAGGCTGCGGAACGAATTGACAATCCGCTTTTGTTCACCTTCTTTGTCATCTTTCTGGCTGGAACACGCGTGGTCCCCCCCCCTCCCCCCTCCCGTCCTGCTCCCGCCTTTAGGAACACCCCCTCAGTCCCGTTGCTTGTAAGGGGGAGGAGGGGGTGCTCTGACCTTCCCCTCCCTTCCAATATAAAATGGCGTTTTTAGATTGTAGAGTACAACAATTCATTATTCTTATTGTAATTTGGGCAAGAGTGTCGAATCACTGCTGGCGGGGGAAAATCACGTAAGCATGGGTAGGCAAAGAGGGTGGAACTGCGATTTTTCTGGCCCCTGCATTTTGTGTCGTAATACCACAAATTTTCGGATAAATTTTCCAATTGCTTAAAATAACAATTCTTTCGTTAGAAAATATAAGCATAAACGCAAAATTTAACTCTCAAATTGTTGCAATCAGCGGAAATAATCCGTGAGCAAACTGATTCAGATATTTTTGCAGCCCCTAATGATGAAGTACTCTCTGATGCCGAATCGACGACAGGTCGTCTATTGATTATAATTGAGAAAGCCACCGAATTTTGGATACAACATTATCGAAGCTA
The DNA here is from genome assembly GCA_034698785.1 of Mycogona germanica. Lineage (NCBI taxonomy): Eukaryota > Metazoa > Arthropoda > Diplopoda > Chordeumatida > Chordeumatidae > Mycogona > Mycogona germanica. The sequence continues at coordinate 22,105 of JAQGBY010002438.1, forward strand.
TTAAATTAGATAACCATATTGTTTATCATCATCTCGTTTTTTAAATTCGTTTAATATTTTGCTCATTTCTTCTCATTGTGTTTCTGTAGACCTCCATCCCATTCCCCTCCCTCGGAAGTTCAACTCTTGAGTCAATACCCTTGTTGCTGGTTTCGATACCAGGTGCTGGTCCTCACGGGGCCTCCGCAGCATTTGACAGCTGCTAACTACACAACTTTCTACGGCATGTCCTGAATGGGATGGATTTAAAAGCTGTTTGTCCCTAATTACTAGAGAATGATCGCTGACGGACCGGATTTGTTGATGAGAAAAAATGCATAAAAAAGCTAAAAAGTATCCAGGTTTTCATTTTACGCGACTTCAATTCTTTTTAACATGTGTGTGGCCGATGACGCAATCGCAACAAACCGTTTAAGAAAAAGCGAATTACGTCACCTGCAGTGAAATACGAAGAAAATCTGGATACATGGTTCTACGAGGCGCAGTCCGGACCATCTCTTTTATACAATTTATTTAGTCGTATAATAAATAGCGAATAAATTACTACGATATGCAAATGTGAAAAATCAGTGCAGTGTCGAAGCTTGCGTGCGTATTTTTGAGCATTAATTAAGCTTCGTGGACGGCCTACAGAACTCGATTTGAGGAGGACCTCGCGTGTTATCGATACGCATACGCAAGTACCTGTGCTATTGTTGGCGAAACCGGACGATTTAAAATATATTGTCAGCAAGTGATTCGACGCAAATAATAGGATTAATAATAAGCAAGGTCCTACACATTAGCGCTGGCGAACTTCGGGGGGTGGGCTGGGGGTTGGGGTGGGATGATGAGAGGGAGATTACGGCAGGCTTCCTTAAGTGTTTGCACGCGCCTGGATGAAGGGATAGGGGGGTTTGGGGGTGCGTTTGTACGTTCGATGGACTTGGCGAGGGGGGGACATCTTTGTTGTCGAATTAGCTACGCCAAAAACAGCTGCACGTGCGTGGGTTGAATCTGCAAAT
>JAQGBY010002439.1:0-23106 GCA_034698785.1 Mycogona germanica
GTAAATTTAAACAATTAATTTTTTATTTCATTGGTGGTTACTGCAAACCCAGGCAAAGCCGGGAACCCCTCTTGTATTGTATGTATTTTAATTGTATCTCGTCATCGTCGAAAATAGTACACAGAATCTGTAGCGCCAAACTTTATTGCTGTTCCCCGGGCTGCACCGATCGCTAGACTCGCGCGCCACCTGGCGGCGAATATTCCAGGCACACGCATGATGAGGGGAGGAGTAGGAGTGGAGAGTGAAAAAAACAAAAGGGAGACTCATTATCTCACCAAGCGTAAAATTCGGCAACAAGGCCTATAGGCGAAGAACGAGAGAGAGAGAGAGAAAATTAGTTGTAGGAAATAGAGATGCAGGAATGTAATTACTTCGCTCCTTAATTTTGTCCTCCAAAGCGACTGCTTTATGGCAACCAGATTTACCGGTGTTGCAGTGGCAAGAAGTGAGACAGGACCGCCTGCAATATTAATGCATTCGCGTTTCGAATTATCACTAGATGGCGCTAAAATAATTTATTATTTATTTCGGCACGTCTCGTTCCAGTTATCGCCGCCAGGGGTTGCCTCGCCAAGCGAAATGTCGATCTCCGGTACCCCCCTGATTTATTGGGCTGGGTACGTTTAGTTTTGAGTCCGACGCACTTCGTGTGACACTTGAGCAGCGTCCATTGCACCCAGAGATTTTGTTCTACGTACGTCTTCTTTTTTTAATATGCACGCAGAATCTAAATACGAAATCTCTTTATCTCTCTAAACGCGACATGGAGTGACGTCTCATAACGTCGACAAAAAATGGAGGAATGGCTCAAGTCTTTCACTAGCGTTTTTTGGAATTCCCAAACTGCACCATAGAGTAAAAAAAACGCATAGATTTCTGGCCGACGCGGTTGCGGCGTGAAAAGATGTCGTCTACGTGACGCAGAATTGGGGGAGAAGGGTGAAGTGAAGGGACGAGAGGATCTCGTCGTCGTCAAGTACTACTAATACATCTTGATCGCACCGTTACGCCTTCCACCTCCCCACCCCCTCTCATAACCCCTAAGTCATCCCCCCCATACAAAGACCAGTACCTACCACCAACTGAAAAAAGCACCAAACTTCCAAATGGCTCATGACACGTTAAACCGTGACATGAGTTTAACCGATGCTGGTAAGACAATTTAGGGCTTGATTTGTCTCGATCGCCGACATAGGCTTCCATTGGCCGAAGCAACTTAAATAAAAAAATCGACGCTACATCACTAAAACTGAAAGGAAAATCGTGAACTGTGGTTCTAACTTAGTTAGGACAATTACAATTACAATATGTACCCACAAGCAGCCCCGGAAGGGGCCTATGGCGGGGGTCGAACGACCAGTTAAGGACAAAGGTGTGGTTGTCCACAGGCTCTTGACTTGAGACTCATTAAGGCTATTCCATTATCGACACACTCTGGGGAAATAGGAGTTGAAGTACGAGTCACATCTACAATGCAGCTCCTCAACCATTTTAATATTTCCTTCTCTTCTACACCTAGTCTGTCTCACAATTTCCCAAAATCGAAGGTATGGACTTTAGCAATATCATGTCTTGAAGCTCGAATATTTAAATAAAAACTCATATTGTTTTGCAAAATACCCTGATTCTTCGAAAATTGGCTCGATTACCCGCGATTTTATTGACCACTAGAAGGTTACCCGGCTTCGCCAGGGTTAAGAGTAAACCTGAATGAAATATTGATTAACAAATTGTTTGAATTTAAATAAATGGTTATTTTACGTTTACCTTTATCGTTTCCGTGCAATCTTTCAATATAGCGATCGATGTGCGAATCAATTTTTAAATATTTTAAATCAGTGCTAGCTCCCTCACTGCTAGATTGGCCAATGTTGCCATGTTCCCCGTCGTGGTTGCGAAATGATTTTCTATTAATTTTTATATCTCCGTTTTGTGCGTGAATAATGTTGTAATGAGATTTTTACCAGACCAGACGTGAGACTCACGCCAGTATGGTACAAGGTGAACGTTAACTTTCCCTGCCTAAGTTACAGGCATAGGCTAGGCAAAATTACCAAAAATCGCTTCCGTAGGAAGGGGCCATTATGACGGAAACGCTAGCGAACCTCCTTAAGATAGCAGATAACTGAGCCAACTTTACGCTCCATTTTTGCCGTATCACTGCATGGTGGAGTTGTGGCAGGTGCCCTGGGCAGATACTCCTACTGTCCCTCAAACCGAGGGAACGCGCAGCCATCTCGCTGACGTCATGTGACGGCGGCCATTAGCTCGTGCGCGGTTGCCCGCGCACGTGCAGCCAGCCTGAGATAATGTGGAGACGCGAGAGATAAATGCGGGAATGTGTCTACCGGACCATTTGCTCGGTTGATGCACGATCGTCGAGCGGAAACCGGGTGCCGACTGAGAGATATATTGGTGGGCGGCGGCCATCTTGGATGTGGGGGGGAATAGACTGGCGACACCACCACGCCCACCACCAGGTGGCGAGAGGAGGGAGGATTGAGGAGACGCGTTCCCCCGTAGCTGCCAACTGTCAACAAAAGAAAAAAATAGAAAATGTCGCGCACGGCAAAAGACAAAAAAAAATATGAAAGCTATAATTTATTCGATCGCGCGATGTCAACAGCCGCTTGACTTCATAAGCTACGGCACAGTGTATACAGTCGTAGTTCGATTGCTGGGTCATACCCCGAGAAAAATAAAAACAAAATACTGCAACTATGGTCGCTTCGCTTTATCACTAGGTGACACACATGCTGTTCAATGGCGGGTCGCAATTACCACCGCCAGTGGCGCTGTTACAGACGATAATCTTTACTTTCGATAATTTATTTGAACTGCCGCTTAATAAGCACTCTCTCCGAGGGGTGAATTGTAATTATTGGCTACAATTTTAACCCGCCGTGTTACAATAATTATCAAAACTTTTCTTTACATTTTGCAAATAAAAAAGGAGCAAAACAATTTTCGTCTCGTTTTTGTTCTTTTCGCGCATTACAATTAACGAAGCCCGTCGTCGCCTTTCCATTGGTCGATCAACCAATAAGCCATTCACTAACAAAAATGTGCATGAGAAAAAAGTACACTTTCTTCGCAAGAAGAATGCGAAGTCGGCGAGGCGAGTCAAGCGTCCTTCGAAACAAAATGGCGACCGCGCAATGTTCCGAATGTGACGGCTGTTGAGCTTGCTCAATGAAGTCGATCGGGGCGGCGGAGCACACCGCTGAAATACCCCAAAATAGTGACGTTTACGAGGTACACTGGAAACATACCAAGAGTTAAGCAGAACTGAGATGTTCGGTTTAACAGCGGTCCCTCAACGACACTTTTCGTGAAACACGCCAGGCCTAATTTTCTATACATGTCGACTGGGTTTACACGCCAAACAAGACATTTTTTCTCTCTACATTTAGCTCAAAGTAACGTCAAATGCATGAGAGATGGAATCAAAATCGAAAATGTTTGAAATTCAGTGTTATAATATGAGTGAAATATATTTTAAAATTTGAGCCTCGCAAATGTGCGTTGAATCTATTTTTATTATTAAACAATTGTACATCTTGCGGGAGTCAGCGAGCTTTTTGGAGATGACAAACTTAATATTTACTTTAAAAACTCCACATTCGTTGACTTTTTCAAAACTCAATATTGAATTTACCAACTGAGAAAGTCATGCATTTCACATGTAAATCATAAATTCGAGGGTGAATGTTACCATCTTAAATTTATTTAAAGTTACTTTAAATATCAAATTCGAATCTTCTTCCAATTGTTATCCTTGTGACGTGATTTTCAGTTTAAACATCAAGAGAATTAAGGCAAGATTTGCAACCAGGATTGTGGTCACAAGAGGATGCCGATGTTTGCGCCAGTAGCGAAGGAATTCGCGCCCTGAAACGCCGAAACCATACACACAGCCCACACCATAAAAGAAACTTGAAACAAAACACAAAAAACGATTCCTTTTTTCTTTTCCTTTTGTCGACGTTCTTATCCGCTCGACCGGGGCGACGCCAAGCGACTACTTGCATAATTTATGAGTCATTAACCATCCTGTGATGGTGTGGCGGATATGCGGACAAAGAAGACGCTTTTACATTGGGCCGAACTGAAACCGAACTAAAATCGCATACCTTTCTAATAATTATTTTCTAGAATTTTAAAACAATTCAAACAAGATGCCCGAACAATTGTGAGCAGTGTTAAACGCGGAGGAAATTGTTGTCAATACTTTTAATGAGTAGTAAAACACAAAGAATACAGAGTATGCATTCTAAAACTGCGGTGAATTGGTCTACATGTATTTGAAAAATAATGCAAAATAACGTGATAACTACAAGATATCTCTCCGAAATTAGCATTTCTCTATAGCGGAATTTCTGTCTGATTCCAAAGACCTGCAAAGCAAATAATAATTTAAAAAATCACACAATTATCTGCAAAATGCCATTCTATTGCCTTTGCCAACGTCGACTTCATCGTTTAAACGGAAGATGAACATTAAATTGAACCAGAAAGAAAGGCCTGGGTATGGTTTTTAGAATCTTTTCCGGTTCATACCCACCATCTTCTGCGCGAAGAAAAATCTTCGGCACCCTGTGATTGGCTGATTTGGCGACATTTCGCCAACGAAGTTGGCAAACCAGCCAACCACAGGGCGCCGAAGATTTTTCTTCGCGCAGAAGATTCGTCGGGAAACGACACCCAGGATAATTTTATAGTGGGTATGAACCAGAAAAGATAATTTCTTTTACATTGTAAAATTTAAATTCTAAATTACATTCTGAGTTCAAGGCAAATTCTACTTTGAATTTTGGAACGATCAATTACAACTGGCTTTTGTGCTCGGTGGCGACGGCCCAATTTGAAAACGCCGTTTTACGGAACGGAACGTCTCCAGGGAGGTCGGGCTTTTCCGTCGGGCCTCACTTCTGCGGCGGATCCATCGGCACGCGCGAGTACGCGCGCGTGCCGAAGTCGTGAACCGCACGTGCGCATCGCTAATTGGAATCCGGCGCTGCTACTTGTTAAACTAATTAAGTCGGCGCGACACTGACAATGTCGGGCCGGAGCGGAAGAGAGAGATTTGCGAGCTAAGGGAGCGACGCGGGCTGAGATTCGGTGTTTCGAGGACGAACAACGCTAACGAAGCCAGCGACACTTGCCGCGCCGACCGTAACCACGATCTAGGAAACCGCCAGGATGCTAGCCGGGGGTGTCCATTCTCGTCATCGATAGACTATCTCAAATAAATGATGTGCCGTCAGCGCTAACGAAACATGAATCATCACATTTTCTACAACTTAGCGCAATCAGTATTACACATTTGAGATATTCTTGACTTTTAAGATCGACAGAAGCTGTGTAAAAAGTTGGAACGGAAAGGAGAGGATAGTGTGACGGACATGTTGTCAATATTGGGATGGGAATCGTTAGAGGATCGTAGAAAAGCGACCAATATTGGGTTTCTGGCTCGTATTCTGAAGGGGGATTGTAATGTCAAAATTTGGGAAATTGTGAGACAGGCTCCTATTAGGCACAGAAGAACGGGACATACTAGAATGGTTCAAAAGCTGCATTGTATATGTCACTCGTACTTTAACTCCTATTTCCCCAGAGTGTGTCGACAGTGGAATAGTATTAATGGTTCTGAAGTCAAGAGCCTGTTAGGATAGGACAACCACACCTTTGTCCTTAGCTGGTCGTTCGACCCGGCCATAGGTCCCATTTAGGGCTGCTTGTGGGTTTATTGTAATTGTAACATAACAGCATTGTGTGATTGCCTTGCAACACGGGGCAGCGAATACTCGCCTCCCCGCAAAGGCCGGCACCTCTTATCGGGACCCTCACTCTCCTGGAATTTCTCTCGTCAGATACATTCTAGAGGCCTTCCCGGGAATTGGACCAGTAATCGCGGCACGTTCTCGTTGTTTCTCTTCGTTTCAATATTTAGCACAAATATAAAACCAAAGCTGCTTCCATGGAAGCCATTTTAACACGACATCCTAAAGTCAGTATTGAAAATAAAATTAATACACCTGAAAAATTTTATGAGCGTGAGCGACTGATATCCAATTTGTTTAATTAAAAAGACATCATGATTTACAGCGTGAGTTGATCGATTGAAATTCTGATCGACAAGTGCATCTCAGCCGTTTACCATTTTTGAATCACAGTTTATTCCCCCCCCCTCCGCCGCAGCCGATGTGCGGGCGAAGCGTGCGCCCCCTGTACGCGGGGCGATGATATTCATGGCCGGGCGCGGTGTTGCCCGCCCGCCGCTAATAAGCGCTGAAAGCCGGTTCGCCGGCCCACATTAACGGGTTAATTAACATTCTATAAACAGCTTTTCGTTCTATTTGCGGCAACAATCGCGCCCGCGCGCCCTCTCGCTCGCTCATCCGCCGCAGCATCGCACGCGTTTCACCCCCACTCCCCTCCCCTCCTCCCCCTCCCCTAAACACAATCCGAAGACGAAGAGAGCGCTCGCGCCACAAATTAAAGCAGCTGAGAGAACATTGGAGGAGTGAGCGGGCGCGCGTCGGATCCATGGCAACACGCGTGCTCGGTGATCTGTTCGATGTCGGTGGAACGACGGTGCGGATGGAACGCGCATGCGCATGCGCAGATGCCGATACTGGCGGCAGCGGCGTGTGCGTTCGGATGGACTATTGATTTGTTATGGTTATGGCCGGTTGTTAATTGCTGCTGGATTTGATAGGCGACGGCTCCGCTAGATGGCGTTGCAACGGGCAAAACAAAACGGGGATAAAGCGATGATTCGGCCGTTGTTTGTCGTGCGGACATGTGAATTAAAATTGGCAATGGCCAAAATGCAGAATCGAAAACGAAAGAAGCATCGAAAACGCTTACAAAATGCATGTACGAGCATTTAATCAGTGTTTTTTTCGAAAATAATCGGTCATGCAATTTGTTTAAGGAACGCCTTTAAAAATATTTATAATGCAGCTTGAATAATAGTAACCAATCACAGAATATACTTCATTCTATAATTCCGAATAGAACTTGTTTTCAGAATCTTAAAGATCGAAAAACACATTTTTCATGTTACTTTTTCAACGTCATCCGAAGAAATTTCGAAGAAAGAGATAGTTGGAACCTAGAAACGGCTTGGTCAAATTTTTTCATCAAGCGAGCATATCCGCAAAAATATTCTCCGTTGTTTTAACGTATATTTTCGATTTGCCTGTAGTTGGCGAAATGTGATTTACACGCACAATAAATAAAAATTGAAAATAAAGCTACTCTAATCAATATCTGCTCCACAGATGATATAGTGTTATTTGAAATCGAGGCCAGTTATGTCGAACGCTTTTTATTAATTCTGCTACTCGGGACAACCTCTTCCGAGCTTTCTTGGTATGTGGCCTCTCGGTCTCGTCTCGAAATATCACTAAGAAACTCGGACGAGACGATTGCAGAGACGAGCTTTTTGAATCGAGCACTTTTATTTAGTTTTCATTTAGAAAGCACCAATTTAACGAATCTTACATAAGTACAGAGTGTGTGTGTGTGATAAGTAAAAAATTAACCTTAGAACAAAAATATATCATTAAAAGAATCCTTGTTTTGTGCTCACCTTTTAATGCTAAACACAAGGTGGCGCTCATTTCGTCAATTTTGTAAGTGAAGGTAGAGAGCAAAGCCGCCGTTAGTGACGTTTAGTCGTAACAGTACTTCCTGTTTCACCGTTTGGAGCGCTTGGTGCGCTGGATGGATATCAATAATTGTCACTCACAGAAGCCATGTAGCAGGCCACAACTGACACTCGTTTATTCGTTTGTTCAGAAGCCTCCTGCACACAACAACGAAACAGCCAATAAACTTTTTCACCTCAACACCGGGCCTTCCATATTACCGTCAGAAATGGGTGTCTGCTGAGAATGCGCATTATTTTATTCGCGTTCTCTCTGCTAAGATAAGAGCAGTAACGCAGCACACAATATCAAAAGGACGATTAACCATTTCACTAGGTGGCGCCCATCTTGTCAATTGACAGGTGATTGGTCCGCCTGATCTCAATTCATCGCAATCTCAATTCAATTCAACGCAAAACGGGCGGCAGTTCAGATGTCCAACTATTGATAGAGCTCCGATCATGGAGCAATCGAACCAAATGATTATGTGGAACGCTCCGCCAGAAGGCGCTAATATCGGTCACACGCAGAGGCCGTATATGCAAGATATGTAACAGAAGAAAACGAGATGGAGCGGGGGGGATGGGGAGGGAGATAAAAACTGATGTGAGGGCAACCAAAAAGCGATGTTGGCGGAGGAATTGTTGGAAGTAGGGGGTGAAAGGCATTATTCCATATACGGAGAGGGATCGGAACATTATAAACATGTTATGCCAATAAAAAGTCCATCGAGTGTAACACAGAAATGCATTCCATCGCACATTCCATGCTGAGGTTAGGGGAAAATTTTCTCTCTCCCCTCCCACAAATGATATTAATCCACATATGCGAAATTTTCCAACCAAGTACCAAGTTCGCGCACAAACCATATTCAGATCTATTTTATATTGTCAAAAATAAGAAACTTCTTCGAGGTTTGAAGTGAGAAAAAATTAAAAGAAAACCCATTCTCAACACTCTGCACACTGTCTGCAATAATATCTAATTCCGGCCATTTATTCCATAAAATTCTGAATTTGTGTGCTGGAATAATTATTTTGATGTTGTCTCACCTTCCCGATTGCAGCACCACGCTGTGGTGGAAACCCGAATTGTTTGAACTAAGTGGTTCCAAAGCAGCAATTGCAAAGAAAGAGCCAGACCAAGATTTAATTAAATTATATATCAAGTCTAACTAATCGACTTTCAAGTTTTACGATTATGCAGAAAACATTTTACCACTAAAGTCAATTTAAAACATTCCAAATCGATTGAGGATGTCAGGTAGCACAGAGAGCAATGCGTTCCAATTCGACAGAACTTTGTAAGTTTCTTCAAATGTGCATCACCAGAGCTGGAGGAAATTCCCTACCCCTTTCTTGGCCGCGACTGCGACCCGCGAAATTTGCATAATGGCATGTACAAAACACTACACAATATAGTTGCGCGAAATAATAACCGTAACAATGCAGTCGACTGAGAAGTTGAATAAAGAACGAAATTATGAAATTATTGTGAGCATAAAAAAATTCTTCCAGCACTCCCAACCACCCCCCCCACCTCCCACGCGAAGCTATTTCGTCCGGAATGTCTTTCGCCAAGTTTACCCACCACACTACCCAGAGAACGGTTAATTTTTTTTTTTTTTTTGAGTTCTCGGAAACTGCTTGTTCCATTTTTCTCGGTAACGTCATCATCGTAGGGTTCCTGTTGGAGTTCGCCGACCAGAAACGGATACTTTCTCAGTGTTAAACCACATCTTACCAGTCAGAAAATCTTCATGCAATGCTCTAGACAATATAACTTACATCTTTTGGACTTTCGTCGAGCTTCAAAATTATTATTAGCGCAACATTTTATTTACGTAGATGGGCAGACATGGTTTGCCGAACCTGCAAAAATGTTGATACTTCCAAATCATTAGTTACATTAGTTAGTTAGCTACATTAATTTCTGGTTTAGATCAGTTAATTGGCTGACTGCAGTCTGGTTTAGAACATATTTAGTTAACTCGAGTAAAATACAGATACTACTAATTTTAGTGAGAATTTAGTTCAATAAACGGAGACACCACAACGGCAAAACAAATTTTATTTAATTAGTTTAATAATAATGTTGTAATAATAATAATTGAATGTAACGTTTAAGAATACATGGATTACACCAAATTTCCAGAAAATGGTGCTACAAAGCGCTCGTTTTTTTAAAAAGAAATTCTTAAAGATGTTCAGGCTCAGTTTCAGACAAGACTGCATTAAATAAAGACCCTGCATCGAGCAAACAGTTGACAGTCCCGCGGCTTTCTGAATAACGTGGGCCGTAATGCCGCATTCTCCCCCGTCTATCTCAGGAGGAACACACCCCACCGCCCCGCCCTCACACCCATAAAAACTGGTTCCAGCCAGGGTAGATTATCAGTCGCCTTATTTTCCAGTCTCCCTCTTTGCTCACTCCAGGGTACTTTCGCGCGCGCCATAACGCACATTGTTGAAAAAGCAAATTCATAATGGCGCTCGCAAAACGCGCGCTAAAAGAATTAATGGCGAATTAGTCAGTCGCCCAGAAAAACTGCGCCCCTATTATGGCTTTTATGAGTCTTCGCGATCTGCGCGAGTAATATGTATCGTGGGGATGGGGGAGGGGGAGGGGAAAGGAAGGGCTATTTTGTTGTTGCCCCAACACGGTCTACGAACAACTTCGGTCAGTGTTTACCGGCCCATCGGGCGCAGGCTGAAAGATAACGCACGAACCGTCAGCCTCTTTGGTTCACCGGTAGAACAACATATTGACCACACACACCGGGGTAGGTGAGGGACGGATAATTATTATTCTATTTACTAATTCCCACCCGCATCTGGATTTGAGCTCGGAACCTCAACTGAAAATAAAAAATTATTCGCGCTATCTCAGGTAACTGCAAGCTGAAATAAAAATCTTGAATAATCATTTACTCATTCATTTTTAAATTACCATGTTCAAATCCACATTAAAATGCAAGATTTTTTTGTTTTGTTTTGAATCAACTGTAGTCAACCGCACTACAGGCGTTACGTCCCCCTCATGGTGCTTAGGCACTGTGCGAGGGGGAACAACCAGTACCCTAGGATCGAAATTTTCGAGAGCCCGCGCCGGGAATCGAACCCAGGACCACCGAAACCACAGTCAGTCGCTAAACCAACTGGGCTACGACGATTCGTACATTTTAATGAAACTGAATTGAAAATCCAGGTAAATGAAATCGCTATTGTTGACCCGATTTGACCTAACGTCATCTAGCGATTATTTAAGGAATCCTTACATTTTTAGTGACCACAATGTCATAGGTTGTGACAGGAGTTGCACCAAACTTGTTCCGCAATATTAATTATCCAATGGGTAGCCGCCACTCTAGACCTTCCACCCTTGTTGAAATCAAAATAGAAGTGAAATTAAAATTCGTAAAAGATCGACCGCAGACGCCGTGAGCGAAGCAGCGGCGAGTAGCAATTGAAACAACAAAGTACACACAATGCATAGATCCATGAGTGAGAGATACTGGGGTTTTTAAACCACACAAACCAATTACAATAGCAACTGGGCTACAATGAGTCGTACGCAATTAAATGGCTATAGGGGTGAGTTTGCAACGTTAGTTAGGTTACACATTCGTCAAAGTGTCGCGGATATTGTATTTCTTTGGAAATCTTCTTAAATTAGTTAGGTTAGTCTCCATGATAAATGGCCATATATTTTTTTTTAATTCACTGAAGTGACGGGTCACAACAGGAAGATTCTGTACCCCTCTCAGTGCTTAGGCACTTTGTGAGGGGCACATTTTCACCAGTACCCCGGGCCAAAGCCCGCACCGGGAATCGAACCCGGGACCGCCGAACAACAGTCCGTCATAAACTAACTGCGCCACGACGGGTCGTACAATGTAGTATGAGTGCATTTGCAACATTATATAGGTTAGTCTTCAAGTTGAATGGCCATAGTTAAGTTAGGTTTGAGTTAGGTTTGTGCTCATGTTTAATGGCCATATCGGTGTGTTAGGTTAGGTTTATGTTAGGTTAGGCCTAGTAGTGGTCCATCCCAAGGAGTGCAGCGACGATCTAGCCGAAATGGTCTATCCACCATATTGGAACGCGTTTGTCATTCGAAACCAATTTTTGAAAGACACCCAATTTGCCAACGCGACCATTTCGGCTAGATGGGTGGTGTCACTACTACTCTCATAATTTATGAATGAAGTAATTGTGGGGCTGCCGGCTGGGGCCGTGAAATTATCCACCGAATCCGCCCCAAAATCTAGTCGGATGCGAGTATATATATTTTGGGAGAGTTGTAGTCGGCGTCATGTCATTGTTTGTCTCAGTCCATAAATACGGACTCTGGTTGCTTTGCTTTGTATGGTTGGTAATGCTTCTAATCAAATTCCCAACAAGGCCTCAGGAATATAGCATTGCACCAGGAGTACATACTGTACGAGAGAATATAATAGTTGGGTTGGCATGAAAAAATAATGCAGTTTCATATCAGATCCATGTTTGTCAAGAATGACTCGACCCACAATTTAAGCCCACATCATTCGTAATGTTTTTAAAAAAACTATTAACTATTTATTAACTTTATAATTTGCTCGATTATTGGAAAAAAAATTTCGTCAGGCCGAATCAGAATCACTTTTTAAAGCAAGATTAATAATAAAGAAATAAAGATTAATTTTGAGAAAATGAGTTGAACCTCATCACTAATAGCACATTTCGTCTTTTGAAGACGTCAGGTAGCGATTTTCGCCACGAGTTACCCTTAATCTGGATAATCCCACTTCAGTGCTGATGGCATCGATAATATCGTTGAGACTTTTCCGATCAGATATCCATTAAATAACGCTGAAAGAATCAGTTCATTTTCTGGAACGCCACCAGAAGGTAACCACAACTATCACAAATCACCCATTAACTATTCACCACATCAATTATAATAATAATACAGAGTCTGACCGGTGCATTATGTGATTGCCTCGCAAGTGACGTCAGCACGCGCTTTCTCAAGGAAGGACACGCGCGGGCGTGAAACTGTTTCAACGTGACAACAATTGGTTCAATTTCAATGTGCTATCGACTAAAAATACATTGATCGGTTCTTTCAAAACAGATGCAACTTCCACGTATATCGTCGAGAAGGGGTGTTATCCATTGTTCATCCCCCGCCCCTCCAGCCTTTACCCCACACACCACCTTACCACCCCCAACCCTACTCGTGCTCTTTTAGCGATTCGAGGAAAACATTCCTGGGGGTCATTTGGAAACAAGCTTATTTTTCTGCCAATTGATCAGGGGCCGCCGCGCTCAGAGATAGAGAGCGAGAGACTACATCAAAGATTCGAGAAGTTGTCCACAGAACGAATGTAGGAAAAGTGAGCGAGCGAGAGAGGGAATGGCAGAGAAATAGAGAGAAATGAGAAATATAATATAGAAGGCGAGTAAATAAATAAACCCAACTCCGACATTAAACCCATGGCAACGGGGGGTCCACGCATCAAAAAAAGCATTATTATCCCCGGCCCCAGCTCAAAGAGTCGACGAGAACCCCGAGGCCCCACAGGCTGTAACCGCTCGTACCCAACAAACACCACCTTGGCCAAAACCAACTTAATAACATTTCCAACATCTGGAAGTTCAGCAATCGGCCCCTGGAAATTGGTCGCTGGAGATTTGAAAATGCTTGGAATTGCTTGGGGGACTTATTTTGACTATGCAGTTGTTTTAACCACAAGTTGAATGCTCGATAGCCTAACTAGAGAACTTTTGGAAACCGAACTCTACTCAGGCATACTTGGCTACTCTGTTAGCAATAGAAATAGTATTGTTTCAAGAACACATGGGATCTTTGCTACACACATTACCACATAAATGTCTTCCGGAGATCCGCGCCTCTAAGGAACCAATTTTCCGGATTTCAAATACTTGCTTCGAAGTCCAGGCAAACGTTTTGACATTGAACATAATCGGTATCGATAACAAGAATTTACATAAGATTACTGAATGATATGAATTATCATTGTACTCAAGAATTTCAATTGCGCTTAAGTGGGTGCGTTTAACTTTCAATATTAGGAAAACACATGCAGCCCATTAGCACCAATTTTACTTACAATTCAAATTTCTCAAGTGAACTTATAAACCTAAAAATAAAAGAGTTCGACAATCTGTTGTAACGCTCACGCCACTAAAATTGAAGGTAATATCGATTCCCGAATGATCTGAGAATAACAGATTTTGTAGAAAAATAGATAGACCGCAGTTGTAGATTTGCACCACAGAGCCGTGAGTGTCGCTCCAATCGCCGGCGCATCTCAAGTGCGCGCGCGTTGGATTTCAACAGATCCGCAGTTGGTAATAAGCCGAATGTACAAATGGTGTAGCCAACTATGGAAGGATTGTCTGTGTGGTGGTTCTCATAGTTTGTTATTTTTTCTCGGATAAAGAAAAAAAAACTAAAACGGCGAAGGAGGTGGTGGCGGAGGGAGGTGGAGGGAGAGGAGAAAAAAGCAACATCGTTTCCCAAAATCCACTTGCCGTCCATGCCCCTAAGGGTCAACCCTAACAACGGTCTATTGCAATTGTGAGCGCGCTGTTACGAATTTAATTTGATCGGTGGCTGGCTGAGTGGGCGGTGGATAGGAAGCTGGATGGCAATCTCGGCGCACCTCTTCCCCCCTCCTCTCCCCCCCGCACACAAACCGTTTATCTTCAGGAGACCAAACTTTATGAAGCTAGTCAAACACCCCCCCCCCATTTCCAATCCTTCGTCGCCAAAAAATGCGCGCTTGCAAAATCAAACTAGAGAAATCATTTAATCAATAAAATACAGAAACAGTTATTTCTTAGACTCACACTCAAATGTCCCAGGGAGAACATCTAATCAGGATTTTGATTAAATATTTTCCTGCAATATGGATCCAAAATGGAAGGTAACGAACGCTTGAACCCAATAAAAACTAAGGTGCTACTATCGCGATACTATCGCTACATAAAAATAACAGCCGTGGTCAATTCCTCAAGTATCCCCCATCTAATCCGAAGAAAGATGTAGTTCTACGTCAAAAATGTATTAGAACAAACGCACATAAGTTTCAGGACCTTTTCACTAATTGGCGCGATTCAATCATCTTTTTAAGATTGAACAAAAATAACAGAAGTACGCAGATCTTGTCAATCTCTTCTATCTTCTTTTTACAACTTTTTAAAAAAATCAACTGTAGTCAACCGCACTACAGGCTTTACGTCCCCCTCATAGTGCTTAGGCACTTTGCGAGGGGGAACGACCAGCACTCCGGGATCGAAATTTTCGAGAGCCCGCGCCGGGAATCGATCCCGGGACCGCCGAAACCACAGTCAGCCGCTAAACCAACTGGGCTACGACCAGTCTTGCTTTTGATGTTCTCGTAAATACTTGAACGAAAAACAGAACTGGGGAACCAAGAGGATAAAATCGCGAGTTCGTCTAAAAGAAATGAAATTCAGAAAGCGACGGAAAACGGGGAAAACAATGAAGTCGTCATAAATAAGTCAATCAATTTTTCGTCGTGTATGTCGTTTTTGGAAAATATATTATTCTATAGTTTGTCTCCCGCCCCCCACTCATCTACATATGCGAGAAGGACGATTTCTTATGTGTGCTTGTACTTCGAAACGAAAACAAAAAAACAAAAATGAAATTGGTATACATAAAACAGTGGCGGCCGAACCTGATGTCCGCACTTAAAAATAACTCCAAATCGTTAGTTCGTCGTCGCTCGTCGGAACTTTGAAAGCTTAAATCGAAAGAGCGTCTGCAAGTTCTCAAAAAATCTTCCAGAAAATGTTCTAAAATTTTATTTTAAATTTCAGAATCAGACTGTCAGGAAGAGGGCGTGGTTAAAAAATATCGGATCCTTTAATTGTTTACTTAAAATGTGTTGTTCTTAGTTATAATATCTTTTTAGTGAGCCAATATTTAAATTTTTTGATTTAACCAATTTTTCCCCGTTACCAAATGGGTTTGAAGAATTGACCGCTAATCTCTTATCAAAGTGATCCCAAAATCGGAATTCTCGAAGGAAAAATAAATGTTCAGCGTAGTTCAGAGTAAATGCAAGAATGGTATAGAATCTTTATCAGTTTAAATTTTTCACTCTCGTTCGTTCACGTACAAAAGAGAACCATTATTGTTTCTGAAGACAATTATTGTGTCTGGCAGATTGCTGCATCTTCGCTCACATTTTTGACATCGCCATTGGCTTATACATTATGTACGGCATTCCTATTGTGCAGTATCGACATGTATACAGTATAATACGTTGGAGATTATTAAACTATTATAAATACAATAGAGATGTCGACGTATTTGGAATTTTCCAGAAGACAAATATTATTTTAATTGAATCCGCCAATCGCAATTATTTAATGCCAAACTGCTGCTGAGAGATTTCCCAAACATGACGCAACGTACCTTTTTCTTTTTAATCCAAATATGGACACGGGCGACCTTTACGTTGGGTACATGTTTATTCAATTTACTCGCATGTTGAATGTTGATTAGTAACACAAGCCACTAGATGGCGCTCGAGGACACTCGATTTCGTATTATTCGCCGTTCGTTTTCATTACCTCTAATTGTCTAATCTCCTGTGTCAATACGGCATCTGCGCTTTACGCAAACTGTACTGTACTGTATGCAACTTGCGGATGTATTTTAATTACCACACTACAAATCAAGGCAACTTAAAAATGAAGTCGCTATGCTCGTGATCGTGGACTCAATTCCCGACTGACAACGCCGGAATCCTTTGGGGGAAAGAAACTCCTGTGCACTTCACACTGAAAATAAAGACGTGGGACCTTTGTACGATATCAGGTTTACCTGAAATATCCTTACCTAGGTAGCAAGCCTAGGCTAGGAAAAATTGCCAGATCGCTGCCTGGGGGTTTATAGGACGGAAACGCAGGTAAACCAACCTCCTTAACATATATAGCAAAAACAAATTAAATCGCCAGATTCGCAACATCTTTGAGAGAATTACAATTAGAGAGAGCTAATCGAAACGATACCGTATCAAACTTACAAAATGGAACACAAAAATAAAATTGCATTTCGCGAGTAAATGAAACATTTACTCAAAGAAAATGAATAGAAGCCGATGGTAGTATTAACTAAACACTGGGAATTGCAGGACTAAAATTAGAACTCGCCAACGAAGATTGTTTAAACGTAAAATTTAAAACATCTTCTCGAAGATCAATTAAGAAAATGAAGATTTGCCAAACACAAAGACAAACGTATGAGCTGATGGGTGAGCTACCTTTTGTCTCTTGTGTTTCGCAAATCTTTGTTTTCTAAATTTATCTTTAAGAAGATGTTTTAAATTTTACGTTTAAACTATCTTCGTCGCCGAGTTCTAATTGTAGTCCTGCAATTCTCAGTGTTTAGTTGAAACATGTACTGTTTAAACAGTGTTTTAGCTCGAGGTGACTCCATTTACGGCGCCTCGATTTAGCGTGGCAAAAAGGCAAAGTCGTCGACAAATTGGAAAATAAAATACATGCAAATTTACTCCAATCACAATTTCTTTCGGCATCGTTCAACTAATTGTGACCTACATGACTGGAGGCGGATTTCGCGCAAAACGCGTACAGACCAGGACTATATACGGTGCATTATAACCCATGGAGAGACGTGATGTCATGTGCCCTCATTAATTTGTTTGATCAATAATCAGCCGGAATAGCGCGAGCAGCGCCTATACTCGTACACACACACGCATACATACACATTGTCTAATTAAATAAAAAGCAAACAGTTGTAATTGAAGTGGGTTTACATTTAGAATAAATCAATACTGCTTGCTACTTATGTGCCTACATAAACACGGAGGCATGCTTGAAGCAGGCAGAATAACAATTACGAGAATAAAAAATCGCTAATCCTCCGGCTTCTTTATATCCGCCTGAGGCCTCGAAAATTAAAACTATATTCTCTGTATTCAGGGCAAAAAAGTGAAGATCTGAAAACTACTAAAGCGATTGGTTAATTATTGACTAAATAACATTAACGTCACAAAATTAGCAAGTCACAGCGTTTTTGAACAGTGCAGTGGATCTCGGGGGAATAAAATTTCGGATTCCTCCATTCTGGGTACATCAACGTGAAAACATTTATTAAATTCCAGAAGTATCATAGTAACCGGATACGATTACAAATCTAATGTGAGTCTTAGGAGGAAAAGCACGCTGGATCCAAAAAAAGACATAGTCAAACTAATAATTTACCAGTAATATTTTTTGAACAAATGTTGATGTATCTGTATTGATTCGCATTAGTGTGCGGGGTAAATTTAAGCGCAAGCTCTTCAATACGACGCAAATAAATTTGCATATTCCTTTCCTCCTCCTCCTCCCCTCCCCCCGTCTTCAACCCTCCAAATGATGCAAAGACTCAATCTGCTGATTTAGGCAAACACAACGAGGAAATAAATCGCTTCCTCTTGCGCGATCTCATTATTAGTCTATTTGTCTGCCATTAACATGATCACATCTAATTTAGAAGATACACACATATACTTTTTTGTGTGCCCCTGTTTAAAGATTCGTCCAATTTCTCTCCTTTCGCTTTAAATAGGACATTGCCAATCAGTCGTTTCCACTGTCATAAACAAAATCTCAAATTGAAGTTATTTTCTAGCCGTTTGTGAGTCCGAAATACAGAGATAAAAATATGCAGCACAACTGTCTTGAATTTTCAATATGACACAAATTTTGTTGAAAATTATATTATTTTTTCATGCTTTTTTGTTTTTATCATGCTTCTTCGGAGTACAGAAATATCAATTTCTTTCTCAACTTGATGAACACGTTTCAAAACGCCGAAGCTACGCTAAAATAGTGATTTTGTTAAATTAATTAATGTGATGCAAAATATCAGAAAGAATACGTTAAAGTCTGAAATTGAATATGAAATATTAAATTACTGTAGGTCTTTCCGATGCGTATCAACACAAGCACAAGTTAAAAAAGCCAACAAAAAAAAACCATTTAAAATTGATTGTGAATTTTTGGTTCAAATCATCAAAGATGTCAATTTAGTACTTAAACGATAAAAATGGAAATTTAATATAATTTAGCGACTGAAAAAGCACAGCTAAATTTATAGCAAGTCCACTGATACCACTGTGTTTCAACGCCAGGTGACGTAGAATACATTCAATTCGACCTACATAATGCAATAAGAAGAGCGATCAAAGTCATGGAATAAAAAAAATTGAAAACAGGATTCGCAAAAATCCAGTTGAGGATGACAAACGAAAATACAGAGCGAAAGATTAAAATTTTCGAACATTTCGGACAAACCCTGCGTCATCTTCGACAGATGCTACATGGGCAGCAGGCACAATGCACCTTCCTCATCAAATTTATCTACCCCCCCCCCAACTTCAATTTACCCCTCCCCACCAAACCATCAGAAGAAAAAATCCTAATTTGGCACGAATGTGGCCATCGACGAGACACTTGAAACATCCGCGGATCGAATCCAGACCGGTTGTTACGGACTGTATTCGGTCTGAAGGGGACGCGTGAGAGAGAGAGAGAGAGAGAGAGAGCTAACATTAACAGAGGAGTAGAGCGTGGATAGTGAGGGGGTAAAGGGGATGGGGGAGGGGTTGATCCTCTGAAACCACGGAACGGATGATCGGAAGTTGCCGGGATATGTAGTCTCCAATCTCTCTGTCGCTCTCGAGGCGTTTCGACGACGGCGGGAGTTTTGCGGGTAGGGAGATGAGGGAATGGTGGGATTGGGAGGTGGTGGGTGGTCACACGACGAGGGCTGTCATGACGATGGCCACAATCCGGATTTCTTCCCTCCTTTTCCGACCCCACCAGCACGACTCGGTTCGCTGCCAAAAAGATGTGGCTGAGGTCAACATATTTCAACATTCTTAAAATTAAATTTAACTTTAAATTTTACAGCATAAATTAGTGTTAATCACCAATGAACGTAAATACTCTGTATCCTCATCTAGTGGTGAATTGGAATTTGGTGAACTGAGTGACGCGACCTGCCATAGAGTATATGATGATATGAACGCCACCTGGTGGTAATCAAGCGCAGCGCCAATGCTGCTAATTTTATGTGCTGGACATATGAGTGAACTATTCGTTGTTTTGTAAAGAAAAAATCAATTTGCCAAGTTATAACTTAACATCAGGATTGAGTAAATATAATCCGTGAAAGTAAGTTAGAGGTCGATACATAAGCAGTTAAAACCAACTGGAGACATTTAAAAATGTATAGATCGGTTGCTAAAATTTATGACTATTTATTAATTGGTCATGCCAGGTACCAGATGTGCCGTTTCCTGTCCACGAATTACGATCATCTACCCTTCGTGTCGTCTCTCACTGATTGGCGAATTCGATCTCCATTCCTCCTCCCCTCACCGCCCCGCACCACCCTCATCCCCCTGATTTCCACTCCTTTCGCTTTCTGCCCACAACAATTCCCAAACACCTATTGGAGCCAATTGGTCCTCCATTAGGCTAATCTGGCGGCCTTCCGACAGCGACTAATGGCGGTCGCCCGTGCTACGACTAGAGATCCACCTGAGACCACCAGAGACCCATCTAATCGTATATGGTTTCAGTTGAGACAGAAGAATCAAATTTAAGATATATTCTTGTCTCAAAAATAAATTGAAAAAATTAAGACATTTTTTTTAATAAAATATTTTGTGAATTTTCGATTTATTTCGAATATTCGATGATATCGCGAATGTATGAAACATATCGCCATAAAATATGAGTTATTTGTTTATAAATGTTATTCTCTCATTTCGTTGCAGTAAAAGTAGCTAACCAATGTTCGGAGAACAATCGCAAGAATTTCTTTTGGACAGATTAAACGTTTCTACCGCTGGCGGTAACATGAGTACCACCAGCGACGACAATTTCAATCTGCTGTATCTATCCAGCTTTATTTGTCCTTAAGACATCGTCCTTAACTGCTAAATGGAACCGGAACGCTTAAAGAGATATTTCATTCCAAAATCCAGCATCTATCGAAAGTGCCAACGATGGCTTTCCAATTATCGACCTGCTTGAACTGCATCAAACTGGTTCTCTGAAACGTCATCATTGAGGGGATATCATTTGATACATTTGATACATTGAGGGGATATCGGTGCACATGATCTCATGAGGATGTAAATAACCCCCTTGTGGAGGCGGACTTTTGGAAAGGGAAAGTGAGGGCCTGAGGGAGGATGGGGAGCATTTGATCGGAGAGTGAATGACGACTACGTGACAACCACTTGATATTCAATTATTTCGCACAATGGAGGAAAAACCACGGCTAAACGCGACGTCGCAAAACGCGCGTTCACAAACACGCAAACAAGCTCGATTTGGAACCGCGGCCCGATCTGACATCACTGCCGGAATAGAGTTTGCGTGCGAACGACCGTACGTCAACGTCACACAAAACAGTGTTGCCAGTGGCTGCAACACTTGTCAGTAGAGCTGTGATTTTTTCGAGAATCAGAGAAAAATAGGTTTTACCGGTACTCAATTTCAGGTGCTGATTAAATAAAATAAATTGTCTGCAAACCCCTTTCCACTTGTGTTGCAAAAAGCTTAGTTTTTGATAAAATGAGAAGTTATAAGAGAATTAGATTTTCATTTATCCCAGCAGATATTTCACTTAAACTGAGTTGTTTTTGTCATTCTTGTAGCTCTGCAAAATTATATGATCCAACGTCTTTCTAAATCGGTTCAAATGAGATAGATAGCTACTACTGATTTCCTTTCAGCAAGCGCGATATCCAAGATGGCCGCTTAAAACCCGAAACGCGACCATGGGTCACTGACGGAAAGCACACATCCACACGTCATATTCTCTTATCGATATCATATCAAAAATGCGGCAAACGAATCTGCTGGTCGAACCTATAAATAGCGTTTCGGATTATGATCGAATGACTGGCGATATATTTGGCCCGGGCGCCAGATTTTCGGCTTCCCTTTCTCCGACAATGGTGTCAGATGCGTCAACACCGCACGAGTCCGCCATTAACGCCCCGCGATTGGTTAATTGATGTTGACGAATTTCCGCCCC
Organism: Mycogona germanica; assembly: GCA_034698785.1. Lineage (NCBI taxonomy): Eukaryota > Metazoa > Arthropoda > Diplopoda > Chordeumatida > Chordeumatidae > Mycogona > Mycogona germanica. The sequence continues at coordinate 21,771 of JAQGBY010002439.1, forward strand.
CCACCAGAGTGGATTCACGCGGTTGCCACCGCCAAGTGCCAGAAACCACTTCTTCACGTGACGTCACAGCTTTACCGTTACTGGAGGCGATAGAATAATCTGAATAAAAGCTTACGTGTGCCCTATATGTGCATACCACTAGTAGGGGTTTCGACATTGATGACACTTTCATGATCGCTTCATCCAAAAAACTAATTAATTCTTATTATCTGCATCTTCATAAGAGGGCACGTAATGAATTTAAAGTTGCCCCGTAAATGCGCAATTTGTTATTTTCAACAAACACTACAAAAAACAAAACTCAAAATAAAGACATTTTCTTGTCTTTTTAGAAACGCAAAAAAAGATAAGCTTCATTTTATAAATGCACGCGTTTCTTTCATATATTTTTTTTAATCAACTGTAGTCAACCGCACTACAGGCGTTATGTACCCCTCATGGTGCTCATGCACTATGCGAGGGGCACCTCCAGTACCCCGGGATCAAAATTTTCGAGAGCCCGCGCCGGAAATCGAACTCGGGACCGCCGAGCCACAGTCAGTGAAGTTAATGCAATTGTCTTAAGTTATGAACTTAATTTCATCTCAGCATTTAACACACAAATAGCGTTGATCGACAGGGTGAACCTGAAAATATTGACTCTTTTTAACTGTATCCCCTTTCGAATTCCAAGACTCAAATTTTAATTTTCAAATATCTCACTATTTAAGTTGCGCCTTGACGGTAGCGCTTGTCGATTGCCGATTACGCTGCAATACGCCACTTTGTAGCGCGATTGCTCAACTTTGCAGCAAAAATGCCGTTACACTAAGATAAAAATGCGATGAAACACCTTCGACATAACAACAATAACATTACAAATAACGAGTTTCCAAACAAAATACGTTTTAGACGAATTTGAAGAATCTTTAGCGAAAGATAGACCAAACCGAGAGACTGTTTACCTTCGTGAAACTTCTGAACGAGCACAGTTTACAGATTGAACCGATATCGGTCCGGTCCTTTTTTCGGAAACTTGCTAAGAAGACATTCGGCGTCATAATTTATTGTTAAGTCGCATTTTTATCAAAAAGCAACAGAGTTAAGCAAACGCGCAACACATTTGTGAATTGCATAAGTAATTGGCAATCGACAAGCGCCAACGGCAAGGCGCAACAATAGTAGTGAGAAAATTAAATTTTAAGCCTTGGAATTTGAAAGAGAATACTATTATCTTAATTATCACCAAATCTCATAACAATCGGACTATTTTTGGTCGATATATCCTATATTATAAAACTAAGAATTGGATTTTGGTGTTCGGAGCAAAATTTCAGAACGGCTCAATGAAATCGCA
>JAQGBY010002440.1:0-23102 GCA_034698785.1 Mycogona germanica
CACATTTTCACCAGTACCCCGAGCCAAAGCCCGCGCCGGGAATCGAACCCGGGACCGCCGAACCGCAGTCCGTCATTTTATTCTTGAGCCCGATTTGAAATAGGGATGCTTTGAAGACACTGCTATGGCCGCGTAGAAAAATATTTACGTGCGACAGGAAATCATTCTCTCGAGGTGATGGGGGTTTAGTCCACTGATAAGATCTCCATATACAAACGTAGCGAGTGACTGTGACGGATAGCGGGCAGCCACTCTCATTGTTCCGTAAGTTGGACAGAGGAACCCGGATCGACCTCGTTGGTGGTCGCCCGTGACAAATGACCGAAACGGGGAGTGGCGCGACCAATATTTACTGTTACAGTCTCAGTTAGTCTGCCTCAACTCAACGTCTAAAGCAATCCATATCCTTCCAGGCAACCATCGACTACAGTAACCTTTGTAATATCAAAAGATTTTCACTAGCGTTTATAGTATAGCGCTAGATTAAAAGAAATTGCCGATTAAAGACAATTCATCATAAATGCACCATGGTAGTTGCAGTGTGAACGCCAAGATCCCCTTGAATCTTAAAATGCAGGATAAAAGGACACACATGAGACGTCGAGGTGCGCCCCTTGTGAACTTTTCTTAAGGACGTTGACAACGCTGAATCGGATTATAAGATTGCGTAAATCCAGTTGTGTAATCGTAAATCGTCTAACCTAGATTTGCGAAAGTAGCATTGATTTGGAAATGGTAAAATGCCAAATAAAAATTAAAAACGTGGAATAAAGATACACACACTCGGATTATCATTTTAGGCGTGTTGAAATCAGAAAATTGAGACGAAAGGAGTGATCGGACTTTGGAAATTTGTCAATTCTGTTCGCTGGACAACAAGAGTGCAACCTCTCAGTCAGAAGAGCCGCCATACATATTGTGTTTTTCATCTACGAATGGAGTACTGTATGTCTGCCTATTATGCCCATATGGCGTGGCATCGATGGAACAATTGAACCGTAAAATCGAAATCATAGAATCGATTTCTTTCCCCCATTTTCTTTCCTCGCGTGTTCCAAATGTTTGGTGCGCAAAAAATAAAGCCTTATTTTAACACCTCAATTCTGCGACAGTGAAGACAAAAAAGCGCCGCGTGCAATTCCGATAGAGAACCGTTGGGGTTGAAATCCCGAGGCCGTGTCGTCCGTTCGTTCATAGACTGCCTGACTGCCCCCTGCGGTCCTCACTGACCACTGGAGAGACGCAGCCAGGCGACACCGTGATTATGACAGCGCAACGGCAGCTATTAGGACACAGAAATGCTACTTCCGGATTATTAAGGATCAGGTTTGTTCGCCTTTCGCTTTTTTGTGTCTGGTGGACATGACATTATTCCGAGACGTTCTCTGGTGATACCCTGGATCTTGAAGTGGCAAAATTCGTGTTCCGCTTGCTTTTAAAAAAAAAATCATTTCTGAGAAATTATTTAACCCCTTACACCCTTTGTCTTAGCTGTCCAGGCAGTGGCTAAGGTGCAATTGATTTTATCTTGTCACAAATCTAATAAGATGAATTCCCAAGTGTCATTACTTTCACTTTCCTATTTCACTATCCTGTTTAATTTTGTTGTATAGAAAAGTTCTTAATGTGAAGACAAAAATATATTTAAAATACGGCATCGTAACAAAACTCACCCTTTATGTAATAGGCGATAGGTTTTTAGTTATCTATCATTTCTCTTTGTTTAAAATGCACACATAGACCAAACCAAACAATCCAAAAGATATCCGTATAAAAATGTGCATTCAAACAGTTCTATTGGTTCGTAAAAGTCCTGTGAGAAGCGGACTACAGAGATACATATATGTTTCATGTACTTAATTTTAGAATTGCACAATGTTCATTTAGCTAAAATAAAAATAAAAAATGTAACCAAATAATGCTAAATTTGTGCCGTTGTTCAACAACCGACAGTAAATGTTCTATCACGATTTGAAATGTGAGGACTGAAGAACGGCTGCCACTTTTGTGTTGGTGTTGCGTCGAAGACGAACAAAGCTGTACTGATCCCACGGCTACTATTTATCGTCCCAACTTCGTTTTCTTATTAACGCCGGCCGTTTGTTACACGCCTTATTGGCGAAGCAGTTCGCCGGTCTGTCGTCGTGAATTTCGGTCAAGACGACCGTGGGGATCATCTATGTACATGCACTCGTATATGGCCTATCCGATCTTACCAATCCAATATTGCATCTGCTTCAGTTGATAAACAATATCGGTTAATGGATGATGCTTAATTAATGGAAAACGACGAGGTAAACGACGAGGTAAGCAACAGACAGAAATATCACACCATTTATGTGCAATATGCAATTTTTGAATTATTATATGTCCGTCACCTGTTATAGTTTATTTTTCTTAGTTTCTTTTTCAGTTTAATCAATAAAAAAGAGTTGCCCACGCCAAGCTCCTTCACACACGTCCAAAATTGCTAGAGAGGAAACCGAAAGGATAAGAGAAAGCAAAATTGACCAAGTTGTTTTTATTTATTTGCTTCATGCATTTCCGAATTTTGCTCTCTTTCTTGCTTGAAACTCACTTTGTTCACAACTGTACTTCACAAAACCTTTTCAAAATTTTCCCCATTTCTGCACCCCATTTCCTCTTACTGCATTTCAGGTGATTGCTATAACAATTATTGACCACCTCTGGTTTTCTTTTTAATGAGATATTTGATGGTTCATTCCATTGATAGTTCGAGTATACCGATTATCAGAGTTTTTTTAGAACTCTCGAGCGCTATTAACGGAAAATTGGGATTTGACGACCTTAGCGCCAATGTCGTCGACAATTGAAACCTGCTGTCACCAACCCTTGACGAAATGTGCTTCGCCATGTGAAAACAGCAACGCAAATTTAAAATTTTTCTTTTAGGAAAGTGCAGAACTTTTTCTTAACGACACGCTTACATATTTAAGAATGCCATTTTATCCACCGGGAGCGCTGCAAATCATGATGTGACGATTGCATCTGGTTAATTTTCTTTTGGAAAACGTCCAAACAAAAACATATATCATGTTGTTAAATGGGATTTTGAAGTAATAGAGCTTATGAGTGTTAATTAATGATTTACAATTTGCGCTCCATTTTTTCTATGTCACTCTCAAAGACAACTGACATCCTCTATAGCTTTCAGTCCTACTAATCATACACAGATAGATATACTATACACAGTAAGTATATAAAGTTGATTCAAGTGGATGAGAAACCATAACATAGGAGTGCTCTTTGCCAAATGCGGAAGGGTTATATGAAGTGAGGTCGTTCTCTGGTACGAATGCTCCTGAGTCCGCGGTTACGCATTTCCTAGTTAAAATCCCGTGTTAATGAATTTTCTTATTTTTAGTTACAATGTTAGGTATTTAATTATATGTGCACTGAATACTCTGTCTGGAAATGTGTAATAGTGCGATATTCTAATCAAAATCTAAAGATCAACTGTAAATATTTGTAGTCTAATGCAAACACTTATAATGAACTCTTTAATCCCTTTGTAGGGCGAACACGCTAGTGGGCCTCCTTGACAAATATCATCTATTTTTATTTTTAAAAAAATTCTAAGACGTCCATTTGTCAGTTTCGTTTTCGGGAGTTTCAATTTTACAAGAAAGAAAAACAAGCAGTCAAAGGATCGATAGATAAACGACGAATTTTATTTTGAATTTTGAAACGCACATCAAAGCTGAAACAGGGAAAAAGTTAGTAAAAGTTTAAGAAGTCGACAGTTTTATTTAACAATTTATTATCTCAAGTGGGTTAGAATAATTAATATTTCGAGCGTAAAGTTAATATTTGAATGTACGTCTCTGCTAGGATGCCAAAAATGATGCGAACAATCTAAACGATGGCAAATGATAATATATCATGGGCGCATAACTTAAAGACGAAAATGCTCAGTTATTGTACCGGACTTGACGGTACAAGTTAACGTGAAATAAAGATTTGATCACATCGACGTCCACGTGGATCTCAGGAGGATTCAGTTGAGCCTTAACACGATTGTTAGTAATTGGTGTTAGGTAATTAAATCTCATTGCCTTAAAAGCATTATCGTGTTTCACTTGGCACTCTCGAACGAGGGCCGAGGACGGTGCTGCATCCTGACGCCATAAGCGCTAACTGCGGTGGGTGAGTGGGACTCGACACTCGCGAGAATGTACGGAGGATCGGGATGGGATGGATACGGCATCGCTGGGATATTGGCGCAACTTGGACCGCAGCTTTTCAGGGAACGGTGTCGTAGGATATTCCCCAGTGTCTTACTGCAGATCCTCGTTTATTCGCCGCCGCTCCAAAAACGCCAGTGATGCTCACTTGCCATCATTATGTGATACACTTGGGATGGGCGATAGTGCAAAAGTGGCTATCGATAGTCTACAATCGGTAGATAACAATCGCTGCTATGTTATAAGAATAAGCTTCAATCTGACCGTTCGGGAGCTAACTTACGAACGGCTTGACAAAATTGAATACAATTTGAGCTGAAGATAGTTACTGAAATTTGTAGTCCGGCGACGGAATTTCAGATCTCACCTTTGAGTATTTCTCAATAAATAAGCTATTTAAGGTTTCTTAGAAAACAACCCTTCGCCATAAAATTTAAATATGGCGTCTCCACTTCTCAAAAATGGCGTTGTCGCAATCACGTGCTACCAATGCTGCCAGTCATATTTCCATATTTTCTATTTGAAACCGTTTAATACCTGATACGGCTATTTAACAAATTCGGAATAAAATGCTTCTGTGTTTCAAACAGATTAGATATTTAAATTTTAAAGTGTTTGATAAAACTATAAAATAATTAAAAACCAGTGTTGTTACATCATTGCCATGGCACGTGAAGGTACTGGGTTTCCAAATATTTGAAAAACATTTCGGCCAGTGATCGAAATTTTCGAGAGTCCTCGCCGGGAATCGAACCCGAGATCGCCGAGCCACAGTCAATCGCTATACCAACTGGGTTAAGACGAGTCGTATCTTTGTATGTTTTATCGACTTGAATCTTTCATGCTATAGAATTTCTCAAACGTCTAGTATTTAGATAATTTAATAGTATCCAAAACTTGTGTGATTAATCAAAAGTCATTATTTTTCAAATTCTCGTCAGATCAACTGATCTATTTGGTCTTGAAGGCCTTGCTCAAAGGATCGAATTCAACACTATCCAGGTATTGCAGCAATATTGCACAGAAAACTGTGGTTTCTACAATTTTGAGAAGAATACGTCTGAACCGCTGTAACGATAACCAGACGTATTGGACGTCTAAAATGCGCCGTCAATCGTAAATGTGCCTCCAGCATTAGACATTTTAAAACGTCTTGTGACAGTTACGAGTGATTAGATGTCCCCGTTACTAAATTGTAGTCAATCACAAGCAAAGAGTAACTTCGCTTATTTTTTATTCGCACACGTCGAATAACTTCCGAAGCTAAATTGGGTCAGTGAGGATATCATTTTCTTCCCAAGTTGATGTTGCTGCATATTGGAAAGCCGAGACATACAGATGAATATAGGCATTCCAGTGCTGGAAACGTCGATAGCGGATAATGACGGCCGTTGCGAGACACTTATTGCGCTTGACTTGTTCGAAACACAGGTTCGATCCTGTTCGAGTGGGAAGCCATTGGTGCAACGTTTAGTGGAGCTTGATCTAGCAGCTAGGGCATCCCCCGTAGGCCGTTTCTCTTTCACTCCTTTGCTCTTCTCTACTAAAGCAGGAGTGGAATTCTGGAGATAAAGACAGTACACGTAAAAACAATTGATAAGTTTTTAAGTTGGAGGTGAACCTAACCTGAGTCCTAGTAACAGAACTTTAGTGGCATTGTTTTTTATATCCTAGCAAATTTGGTTGGCGGAATAAGGTTATCTGGGTCAGTAGAAATCCCTCTCACTGCCCAATAGACGAGGTCAGTGCTGTCTAGATCAGTAAATAGAATAATGTCTAGGAACGAATCAAAGGTGAAACTGCATCGCTGATGTAAATACAAATTAATAACCTGAACACAATTATGTCCGGTAAGCTGCTAAACCGGAAAGATAATTTGAAGAATACATAGACTGAGATTCGTTTGACATTTTTACGATATTGTTAGATGATCAAGTTCAAATTGTGTCTCAGGAACACATCTCCCGTTTTGAAAATATTGACCCCCAAACTCCCAATAGCTTCACGTTTATGATGCACCTGTGGATGTGCTGTAACTACAGGGTGTTTGGGGATAATTAAGATAACAGTGCCCTCTTTCATATTCCAAGTGACGCACTACAAAGTGACGTATTGCAAGTGTAATCCAAGTGTAATCGGCAATCAACAAGCGCCACCGTCAAGGCGCACCTTCAATAGTGAGAAATTTGAGTCTCCAAATTAGAAAGGAGATACAATTGTCTTAATTATGTTCAAGTTTAATAATCGGGCTATTCTTGGCCGACTCATTAAATATAATAAAAGGAGTCCATATTTTCAGGTTCACCGTGCAGTGATAGGATGGCACTTTGACGGGCAATTGAATTTATGACCACTGCTAAGGTATTTTGATGGAGGAAGGACTGAAATAAGCATGAGGATCTATGTACTCCGTATGTGGCTTATGCAATGCATAAGTAGGTGTACTGTATTTTTGAGTCTTTCAACATTATGACAATTATGAAGAACAGATCTTTTCACATACATAGACATTTATTTCTGAGAACACCTTTAAAAAAATTGTTATGTAACAGGATATACAGAATCTGTGTAAACGAGAGTCCATAATTGTTATACAGTACAATATATAAATAATGAATATGGCTCTACAGAGCTGAAATATGTGGGTTAACCCTTCTAACGTGAAGCCTAAACATTTTAATATTTCATTACCTAGGTTCGTTAACAGAAAAAGCTTCACAAAAATGAAAAAATATATTATTTGTATATTCTACTTACTGTTTCTTTGATTCCAGTATTCCAACTTATCTTTCGTTTTAGGAACGCTTCTCTCCACTCTTTTTCCCGAAACATATTCTCATTTTGCCGATCAATATAAAGTAATCACTGCCTTCGTATGCAATTTTTTTCCCATCTCTCATCGTATGTCATACCAATGGAAACCATACTGTGTAGCCTATTGATTTACAGCTATACATGTCTGTGCCACACAATACCATTTCCATCCCCATCCCCATCCCCCTCCATAAAAAAAATAAAAAAATACAGTACCACGCACATCCTGTGCGCTGTGTGTGGAATTCTACCCATATCAATGTCGGGCACTTCTTTTTCGCTTTTCTTGTCTCGATTGATGTTCTAATGTCGTCACCAATAAAGAAAACGATAGGCCTTTTCTGCATTCGTCTGTCGAAAGCGCAGCTTAACGAGCAAATTTGTGGCTCAATCAGGCTTGCAGAGATGCTCGATTTCGCGTCGAAAACGGAAGAGACGAATTTTCTCGACTATCTCTCTCGTTCTATTTATTATAGATTTTCCTCTAGTTTTCCACCCGACAATCGATCTAGCTATACATCTGTGTATTCTTTGTCGGGGATTTTTGCTTTTTTGTTTGGATAAATAACTTCTTTTCCTGTCGTGTTTGCCTATTACGTGATGCTACGATCTAAACTCCACGTACGTGCTTCGGAGAATCAACCGCGCCATTGATTTTCTTCAAGCTCGGCGCTATACTTGTGGATAAGACGCCGGTTTTTTTATATGTTGATTGGCAACGCCATCTATGTTCGTCGCTTATTTGTTGATCGTTAGTGAAATTTTGCTTTCCTGAAAAGCACGTCTCTGTCCATGCCGAAAAGCCGAACCAATTGAAAACCAGACGAGCGTGAAAAAATGATTTCTGGTGTTGTATTTATTTCTGAAATTTCTTTGAAAAACAACAATTCCTTCACCAGTGATGTTGAATCGTCTAAAGTACAGAATACCCGGTATGTTGTTAACATTTGGAAGTAATTTTGTTGATATCAACCGGAACGCAACTAGCGGCGTAACTGATAAACTACGTTATCGGTTTGAAAATCTCAAAAAATGGAAATACAGATTAGGAGCCGATGGTAGTATTAACTAAAACGATGGGAGTTGCAAGACTACAATTAGAAACTCGGCAACAAATATAGTTCTAACGGAAATTTAAAACTTCTCGAAGATAAGAAAATGTAGATTTGCGAATCACAAAGATAAACGTTTCTAATCAGATAGCCAGAAATATGGCAAAATATCCTTTTTAGTTTTCAAATTATTGGGTTGTGACGAAAGTCTTGGGTGAGTTCTTACGTTTGTCTTTGTGTTTCGCAAATCTACATTTTTTTTATTTCCTTATCCTCGAGAAGAAGTTTTAAATTTCTGTTTAGACTATCTTCGTTGCCGTGTTTCTAATTGTATACAGTCCTGCAATTCCCATCGTCTTAGTTAATACTTTATCTGTGTTCACTTCTGAATCCAATTGACCAAAATAACCAAAATATTACGCTTAAACAGATCGTCGACTTATCACATAATTATCGGGTATGATTATTTTACGGCGTTGCCCTCGATTCTTATGTTAACCAAAATAGGTTTCCTTAGACTCTTCCCTTTAGGCAGATAATTTCGGCTAGCAGAACACGTCAATGAAAAATAATGCTCTATTCAGCCCGATTACAGTTAAATTGGATAGCTGCGGTGCATTACACGAAGCCAACGTTCGGGGGGAGCTTTTAGTAGCGAGCGTTTCAAGCACACACAGGACATACAGGGCGTCGCAAAAGTGCTCACCATACCGATTCTAATATTATGGGGTTTCAACGCGAATCAAAGCAAAAATTATTAAATCCTCACCGTTTCTCAGAAATGTTACATTCTTGCGACGCAAAAGAAATTATCCCACTTCTGTCATGCTAGAGTACCACTTACTCTGGCATTCCGAAATCAATAAATCATTTGAAATAATTATAATTTTCTTTGCGTTAATGTGTTCATTGACCAAAAACCAAAATCAAGCAAAATTCCGTTTGACATTTTAAAACATGTTCTGGCAAGACAATCTCTTGAGCAGCTTATTCCGAATTCTAATTTGGAGATCGGCGTGCTGTGTGTTGTCGAACAAAATTTGCCTATGCGTCGACCTACTCGCGTCTGAGCCGGTCGTCTTTAAGATCGTCCGACACCAAGGCCGAATGAAATACGCCTCGTTGCGCTATTCAAATGCGTAATTTGCCGCTAACTTGATGGCGGCGTGTGATAAAACAAATAACATTATTTGGTCGACTGCATGCGGCAGGCCATTTTTCAAGTCCTACTAGGCGGAAGCTACTCTACAGCAATATGTCTAATCTATTGGGTTATCATCTCTTATTTATCCCTAGAGAGCGCTACACTCTGTTTTTGTTATTTGTAACGCGGCCTATATACATGCATGTCCGGGCAGAGGTTGAAAGCGATATATATAGATAATTATTCCTTTTTTACCTATGATGAGTAACTCCGTTTCTGATGCCAGTAGAGTCAAATACTTACAGAACGGCTCCTATCCGGCTCTAATCAATGTTTTTGCTGTGATCCAATTAAGCTCAAAAATGATTATCACAGTATTAAATTATAAATTCTGGCTATGATTATGTGAACACATTTGCACCATATGTTTGCAGTCGAAATTTGTTGGTGGTACCGGAAATGACCTGCACAAGATTGGATTCGGTTATTTGGAGATACTCCCAATGACGATATTTTTTCTCAAACGATGAAGATTACAATTGAAATACTCCCAATGACGATAATTTTTCAAATGTTTGCAGTCGAAATTGGTTGGTGGTACCGGAAATGACCTGCACAAATTCGGATATAAGGTAATCGATTTGATTGAACGAATTAAACTTATTTAAAAATTCAGCTCGAAGAAATTAAATACTCCCAATGGCGATATTTTTTCTTATTCCCCCCGGCCTATGGATAACACCACACGATATATCGTAATGAGGATGTCCACGTAACAAATTTCAGTCAATTGATGCCATTAAAAAGTGGCCTGATTGGTTTTACCCTGGGCCTTGTTTAGGCGACGGCGCGATTGTCTCCGTCTTGCCAATAAGATGCCATGACCTCCTTAATCGCGGGCAACGTTGCGTGTTCCTGTTCTCTGTGGGCGCTCACGCTCAATGGAGTTAAGGCAGCAGGGTGGCTGCAAATTAATGATAATTAATGACCGGTTGGTGTGGCGGGGAAGAGTGTGAACGACCGTAGCCTGCAATTGACGTCAACAACAATGGGTGGTCGAAACACACACACACACACATACGCTATTGATTTTGGCGCCAGCTATAGCTATGCCGCGATAATAAACTAATATTCGTTTTCATCGGACCACGAATAGCTGCACACTTTGATTATAAAATTAGATTGCGTCCCCCGCAGTGTAGCAATTTTGAGATAGTAGTACTATATCTGATCAGGTTGTTGGGTCATTCGTAAATCGTTGGTTTAAGCGTTAACGTAAGTACTAAACAACTTAGTAAACAAATGTAAACTACGAGTATGTGTGACCAATGCAAGTTTTAAGCATTTATAAATAACAACACCATTGAGTGTGTGTTTAAAAATAAAGAGACGGTTCATCCTGTGGAGAGGCTGAACCCCCGTTTTATTTTTCAAAAATCCGAATACAAGATTAAGATTGACTAACAGAGATCTTTCTTACAGCGTAAAACCCTAAAAATCTAATGATGTTAAATTTTACATGGAGCGTTGTGAACTGGTTAAACCTTTTTATATTATTTTTAATTTTCTCTTTAATAATTACTCTACTATGTTAATATTGTTTGGTTTCATTATAATTACGTTCCGATTCTTTTTTTGCTGAATACACACATTGTATATAATGGAGAAAATGTTTAATACTCTCGGTGTTCTCAATGTTTTGGTGAAAAAAATTATGCGAGCATCCATATAGAGCGTTAGCACCAGGGAAGCCTGTAAATGCTTATAGTGATACCATTATAGTTTAATTAGTTTATTATTTATATATTTTGTAGTACCAGAACAACTTATCAAGAACCAAAAATATCCTAATATTTGAGACAACCAACTTGATTAATGTCGTATCGATTTACACAGTTCAAAAGCGACTTCAACGTTATGTGATCAGCCTTGATCCAACTTGATCCAATACTTAAAAATAATTATTTCTAATGGCGTTATTTCTGATTTATATCTGCAATCACTATCAAGTATACTCGAACAATCTACATACTAATTAAATTCAATGATACCCAAATGTAACTACCGAATTTCCATATACTGCTGGCATAACGACATTACGAATTTAATTTCTATTTAGTTTTTGAACGCCCGTTCGTTTTCAACTCTTTGTTGATCCTTTCGCCTGATGGCGTGCTTTGCGACCGAATCATTGTTTTGATCATTAATTGAATTGCCAGTACAGGTGTCTATGGGACATAAATAAATTTAGTTTATATTATAGCTCATTCAGTGTCACCTTTTAGCGTGAGACCAGACGGACTGGCGATTACAATGAGAAGCAATTGGACAGCGACAGCACGCACTACTGCATAATACATGACAAAATGTATTATTCTCACAAAACAATCAGAAGGCTGTCGAGTATGTGCTGGATATATTCCTTCTCTATGAGCCGACATTTTCATACCTTATAGACGCCACATAAATTACAGCGATCCAAGCGGAGAAATTGTTTTGACTAGAATCCGAATCTGTCGTAAAATCGGTTAAAAATAATCACCATTCTACATGATAAAAATGACTACCACTGTAACTAAAATGAATCAACTCATTCTCTGGATCGCCACCGGATAACACCAATAGCTGTCACGAACAGTGTCCATATCAACAATTTCGAAAGACTGCCACAAGGTTCGCCCGAATCCAACGATTCTAATTAATCGCAAACCATCAACTTTAATAACGCGGCCATTCTCATGTAGGGTCAAAATTTGTAATTGTTCGTTATGAGTCAGCAGTTTTGAAAACCGTTTCGATGTAGGCGATGATGTGAATTAGATAGGAAAAATGGACGTCCTTATTTTATTACATTAAGTACAGCTGAGAAAATTATTGTTTCCGATTTAAATTAGAATATGTTTTGTCCCGAAGAATGACTTGAATAAATAATAAAAGTCTTAAATGGATTATTATTTCATTAAAATAATTTAATTGGGTGACCTTATCTGATCAGTCTATAAAAATTAAATAGCGAATTTTTTGGCAAAATGAAATCACGTAACAAATAATGTCTATTAATTCTCCTCTGACGTTATATTTGTAGTGTCAGTCCACCATCTGAACATTTTCGATATAAACTCTTTGAAATAAAGGAATGTTACTTTCGGCAACTTCCAAAACGTCGATAAGCCCATTGGGATTTTCGAAACGTGAACTTCTATTTGGGAATGTGATAGTGTAACTCTCGAAGCACAGAAATTAATTTTAAAATCAATGTCGTTCAATATACGGAACACGAATCTGCTAATTGAAAACGTGTCTGTCTCTAATCAATTTCATTTGTATGCTACCGCAAATGCATTAACTTTGTTTTATTTCGTTTTTATCAGCTAACAAATATAATAGTAACATTATTATACGTACACCCATATACAGGGTGGTCTAAAAATGGTGAATAAATCTCTTGAAATATTGTTCGAAAGTCCTCGAGCACGGGGAGCGCTGTACTTCGACGTCTATTAAATTCGGAAGTCAGTGAAGAAGACCGAACCGTGAGCAAAACATGCCAGATGATTTTTAAAAAGGTTTCAGGAAATGGTGTGGTCGAGGATTGATTTGGAGAATCCTCTTCCTAAGAATGATGAAATTGGACCAGGCCCAGCGCCGTATTTGGATCGGTTGCATTGGTGGTCCCCTGCAGGCCGATGGGAACAGTCTGTTGGCGATCGCACCAGCCTGACACCGAATTACTTGTACAAATAACGAATTATTGATTTGTGGCAGTTTTATTTGGTCATTATCACTATATCGTGTCGCAGGTTCAACGCCTGATGCCAGAGTGAGACAATGGGGATCGCTTTGCCAATCGAGATTAGACCACAAGCCATAGTTACCGATTCGAATGGATGGGAAAACATCGAGAACAAGAAGAAAAACCACAGCTGTAAATTACAATTACAATACGTACCCACAAACAGCCTCGAATGGGGCCTATGGCGTGGGTCGAACGACCAGTTAAGGACAAAGATGTGGTTGTCCTATCCTAACAGGGGTTTTGACTTGATACTCGTTAAGGCTATTCCACAGTCGACACACTCTGTGGAAATAGGAGTTGAAGTTCGAGTCACAACTACAATGCAGCTCCTGGACCATTTTAGTATGTCCCGTTTTTCTACTCCTATTGCAATAGTAGGAGCCTGTCAGCGCAATTTCTCCAATTTTGACATTACAACCCTCCTTCAGAATACGAGCCAGAAGCTCAATATTGGTCGCTTTCTACGATCCTCTAACGATCTCCATTTCAACATGTCCGTTTTACTATCCACTAGACCAGATCTACGGCTAACAAATTTAGCAGCCCTTCTTTGGACCATCTCAATTTCACCTATGAACCCCACTTGGAGAGGATCCCCAACGAAGATACAGTATTCAAGCAAAGATCAGACCAAAGAAAAGCAGTTTTTTTTCTTGAACGACACACATTTAAATAAATTTAAACACAAAGTTTTCATCAAATATAACATCATGTGTCTCGAAATTTCAGGCACACCCATTGTCAAGACAAGATATGGTAGCTCAAGTTTGTCGTCAGCTGTCCCAAACAAGAAAAAATAGATTTAATTTAAACGATGTTCCACTCAAACGTGCATGCGATATATACAGAGTACTTATCAAATGCATTCTAAAATTAAAACCAATATTGATGATAAATCGATTGATTGTTCCATAAATTTGACAATCGATTAATTGTATTGTTTGATGAATGTTTATACGTAAAATCGAAGCGGAATTGGAATTTTGTCGAAGATGTTTCTTGCAAAATGTTATATGCATGTACAACAATATTCTGCATAATGAGCCCAACCACGGCTTTTCGACTATTTTTTAAATCTTATTATATGCCCTTCGTAATATAGACCTTGCGAAGATAGTTTTATTTACAGTTGTGGAGTGTACCATTAAGGATACGCTGATGTGCGTTGGAGCTACACAATACACATTATAGAGTGCATGTAGGATTGAGGTGGTATCGCTCTCAATTATTTTTCCATCAGCGATGAGCCTTCTGGTGGCCACGGCACTGTGTTTTCCAAATCCTGAAAGATTGCGCTCGACGAACTGAGGCGTTGATAAAATCTGCTTTTCAGCGAACGATAAGAAAACCGAGTGTTGCATATAAATGCTGCATTAACAGAGCTCCGAAGATACGCGCTTCAGCGCCGCAGTCGAATATATATCAATGAGACCCTCAACTTACGATTACAATATTTTGTCGAATGGTTCAAGGCACTGTGTATCTGTATAATGGAAGACTGAATGCTGGACTCACACCAGGAGAAAACTGCAAAAAAATGTTATTAATTAAAACAAAACTCGAAAGCTTTCAATTTACTAATGCAATTTACGAAAATTATAGGGTTTGCCGTTTTCTCCTGGTGTTCGTCCAGCATTCAGTTTTCCATTATATGGATATAAAATACCGGCATCTCTCCCTAAATAATTATACTGTATGAAGGGTTCGTTTTCGGAATGGATTTTCGGTTGATCCTTTGGTTTCAGAAACCAAAGTCTATAAGATCTCTACGAATATTTTCTTGATATTTGTTTTCGGAATTGGACTAACAGCGTTTTGCCGCATATCCCATGTCCTGTTGAAGAACGTATTCGTGATGAAACCCACAACACCAGATACAGAAGAAAAGACGATCAATTTCATTTTACAAATTATTCATTACTCCAAATAAGTGAAATTTAAATTACTCGAAGTTATTAAACAAAGATCATACAAATGGTACCGTTTTGAAGTGTTTTAATACTTGAAATCAGCTTATACAACATTTGTAATCAATTGTTTCAGCTAGTCTTCTCCGAATATTAGAGAATTGGCTTAATTATCACCCGCTGATTCGTACTTATAAAAATAACAGCAATTTTATGGAAAATTAAAGTGAGCTTGTGTCTAATTTTGTTATCAGCTAAAATCGAATTAAAAATCACGTTTCCGGGTTTTTACTTATTTAGCCTTGTAAGTTTAGTTCTTTGCTGCATAAATAAATACATTAATTGCTTTTTCAAACATTTTGGCATGTTGGTGTGGCGTGGTATCGTTGCCAAATCTCATAAACTGTTTTGCTATTCGTGGGGTCTCAAGAAGATGCACGCAAAAGCTGTCACCCTTAAGTACAAATTCACCTGTTGACTTTGCCGAAAAGAAGATCGCAGTTAGAAAGTCGCACTCAAGACTGCTTAAAATATTTATAACAACTTAAATATTTATAAGATGTACTCGTTATCAATCGCGCCGAAAATTGTCATGCAGCGCAGGACATTGCCTTGATGCTTATAAAAATTTGATGTCTTAATTTTTTCTTCCGATAAACATTTTCTTTAATTCACTGAAGTACATTATATAATCTCAACAGCAATATTCTGTACCTCTCTCAGTGCTTAGACACTATGTGAGAGGCCCATTTTCACCCGTCACCCGGGATCGAATAATCGAGAGCCCGCGCCGGGAATCGAACCCGGGACCGCCGAATCACAGTCTGTCGCTACGACGGATCGCACAAACATTTCGTTCCAATGATCTTTCTGCTTTTTGAACGTCGTAATGATGTCGGCCGAAATAAGGTTTTTCGTGCCATTAGAATATAAATCTTTTTGGAATCTATTTTTGGCGCCCTGAATATTCGATTTCGAGAAGCTAGAACCCCATGGAAGAAAAATGTCGTTGGGCGACTAAAGTTAGCGACTTATCATCGGCTTTCATTTCATGCAACTGAATTCAGAATCCTAGAATTATTGAAGCTGCACATGGCAACGTTATTTCGATTAACAAAACAAAATATTTTAAATTTTTTAATTCTACCGACACAAGCATTTTTCGTCCGGTGATGTCCCGGAGACAACCCCTATTTCATTATGAATTTATTATTAATATTTTATTATATCTTAATTTGAGTTTAAAAGTGCGCAAGCAGTGCATAGCTTCGTTTATACTAATGCAACACTGCTGAAGCCGGAGGCGCCACTTGCAGTTTACCATAGTGAAGCCAAAACGCCAAGCATTCATTGTTATGATCATTTAAATTAAGATATTTAATTGAAGGCCTTGTAGTGTACAGTAAATTAAACTCTATGCATTTTTTATTATTTTGTAAATAGGATTGCATTGACAGTGACCATTTTGTAAGAGTTTCAAATTTCATTCCACATATTCGCATGCGGATCATGCGGCGCCTACTCTATATTATTCGAGCGTACTTTTGGAGTTAACTAGGGCAGCTTCCCCGAAAGCATATTTGTGAACGAGTATAATGGAGCCATTCCTTGAATGCTCATCACGGTGCCTCTATGTCTACCGGCCTATAGAGACCCGATGCGAGTTGAAATATCAAGTTTTCGGCGGCGAAGTCCGTTCGCGCTGATGCCGGCTATTATTTATAAGTTAATTTAAACGAGCTCGCTCACGTTTTCTGCGCGCTAATACTTAAAGTGACGAGCTACAACAGGGGCAAGCCGAAAAGTAATAATTCATTGTTCAATGTTTGGACTATGGAGGGTGGTGGACTTGAATTTAAAATTGCGAGCAGCAAAATGCTACAGAAGTCGAAAGATGACTAATCAATATAAAATTTCAACATTCAAAATTTATTTTAGTATTGTTCATAGAATGATGCACAATATTTACACACCATATGAAAGACCACAAATTAAGAGGGACCCCTGCAGACCATTTCGCTTAGTGGCTCCTCGACGGTATGAGTGACATTATGCACAAAATGTTCCGTTTTCGGAGCAAAGGTTTCGTTCGACATGAGCATTTTTGAAGCCCCATTTTGTACAGGAGTCTGTTAGGAAAAGGTTGGCAAAGGCAACGTGTGCAACTCCACTTGTAAATGTCATCCAGCTTTTCAGTAGTAGACTACCAATTAAAAATGTCGCCTGCGTGAGTCTATTATAGGGAAATATGCTGCCTTGTCAAAAAGGTCACCTGTTATTTTATTTGGCTTCTAAAAATAGGCAACATGCGTTCAACAATATTTCATTGTTTTCACTATTTTTTTATATTCTGGTTATTCGGCCTCATTCTATTATGACCACTTCTATTTCGTCTCAGAAATACTTTAGGGTAATGTTCCGTTGAGTTCCATGATTTTGTTATTGAGCAAGCACGACCAAATCGTATCCCCTCTGCGCATGATAGTTTAGAGAATTATTTGACTTATTGCAGTAATAAAAAATGTTATAGTAGGTGAATGGTCGCTAAACATAAACATATCCAATAAAAAGCTGATTCTGCAATTCAATCGCTTTTTTTAATTAAACAAAATCATAGCGCAGGTAAAAAGTCAGAATTAGTAGATTTATCCACTTAACCAAAAAGAAGAAAAAAACGAGGAATATGAAAAATAAAATGTACTTATTTATCTGAAACGGTTGTTTCTTTTAATGAATCGTTAACATTTGAAGATCTTACGCGTCATTAATCCATCGTCCTTATGTGTAAAGGGGAAAAAATCCGTGGTTTATTTTTTGTCATTTAAAACGATGAAAGAAAAAATCCCTTTCACATCCCATCCCATTCAATTACGTGGCTTGCGTAGATGTAGTCATCATATTGCAGGTGCTTTGACTGCTCAATGTTCGTTATTTTACGATGCACGAATGACAGTAGAACGTCCCTTAATAGCAATAGGAACATGTCATAAACATGCAAAATTTTCCATGTATTACATTGCTATGACCTGTAAAACAGCAAAACATGCATTGCATGCGAAGCACGTTTTTGTTGCCATTTATTCGCAACAGTGCTTCTGTTGTATGATGAAAATTCGTGATAAGACCAGAGACGAACGCAATTTTTTTTAAAACCAGAATGATTAGATCAACTGTCTGTGAACATTGTACATTGTATTTATTATTTTGATTACATATACATTATGCACGAATATGTTAGCAATAAATTGAATTAGTTTAATATACTCGTAGTCACAATCTCAATCTCAATCAAAACATTTATAAGCTTTTCTTATTATGAACGAAGTCGTTACGCTAGTATCATTTATGCTGTTTAATTAAAAATGAAATCGAGATTCAGTCGAGCCGCTGGTAAGCTGAAAAAATAATCCATTATTCATTCAAACTAAATGTTGTCAAAATACTAAAAAATAATTCCAGACATATTACAAACACCAATAAGAGAATCCTAAACATGTTATAAGGCACTAATAAGAGAATCCCAGACATATGCAATCATTTCATTAAGTGGGCATATGGGTGAACTTAGAAAAAAATTGTAATATGTGGATTGTAAGAAGTTGTGTATTTCCAAAATAAATTTTAGTTTATCAAAAAAAATGTAAACTTATTGGCCATTTAAATATGATGAAATGATTTTAAAGACATCGACATTGTGCAAGTGCAGAAAAATGCCACGAGGATCGCTGCTGTAAGACTCCAGAGGCACCAGGAAGGAGTTTTACTTGAACAGTTTTAATACACGAGCAGAGCTGGTTGCAGCGCCGATCGTCAAAGGTTATTGGAAATTTAATTTGCTTTATTATAATTATGGGGAAACGATATATAAGGGCGGCGGTTGCTGCGGTAACAGAGGGATGATAATAGAATCGGTTTCCCCGTCTCTCATTCTCCTACCAAACTCGCGTGATGATCTTAAATGATCTTGACGTGACCGAATTTTGTAATGACAAGTACAATAGAGTCTGGTTCGAATGCAGTTTCTTCTATTAGTATTCGCCAGGGAGTTCCTCTTGGATGACTGCAGCGTGGTAAAAAAAAATTAGGTCTGTGTCTGTACCTGTACCTAACGCGAGTTGCTCTTGCGGAGGCCCTTGCTCTTAATTGGGGAGCAGAATTTCCAATATGATTGTCATTAAGAGGTCTCATCGACGTACACTATCTTCACAACTGATCCAACTCTTAAAATTGAATCGTCAAATGTTAAAGTCAACATTACACATACACGACAGAAGACTGTTTTAATTAATTTTGCTTTGTATGTGTATCCTTTCATTTAAATAGAGCAATGCTCTATCGTGAGTGCATCAGCAACACTTACTAAAACATGTACAATATTGTGTAGATATTACCAAATCAAATTCATTAAATAAATAAGGAAATAAAATATATTTGGATACATTTTCAACAAGTCAAAACGAGACTTCTGCCTTGAATTATAAACCCTTTAAAAATATCTCAAGATTGGTGGCTAAATAAAGAACAAGAACATGGACTGTATCTCATGACCTGTTTGCTAAACTACTGGTTTTGAGAAGAAAAATAAATGAACTAATTCCAATAAAATCAGAATATAGTAGATTTTATGTCCGATAGTAAGACACTTTTACTTTACTGGTTTTGGTTGGCAAACCTTTTCAGTTATTTTTATGTTGATGCTTTTTTAATTTGTGTTGAAAAATGGAATAAAGTTGGCATTATACCTATTGACAACAATATCGTCCGCCTAATTTTACAGACCAAGAGGTGTACAGAAAATCCTATAGCGAATAGTAAACTACAGTGAAGACTGCTACTGCTACATGTAAGAGTCCATCAGGGCATCATGCAATCAGAAGCTGGGAAGAGCAGCATATTCCTTAAGATTCAATGAACCCATGGAGAAGAATCAACCAGCTCATTGAACACCTGGGCCATATGCTGGAATGCCAGGCACCTATTAAAGAGGTGTCCAGACATGTATTCCAGCTGATAAGCCAACAATGGCAGGACTGCTGGGATGGGGACACAGTGGGTCGACTAACCCATGCATTCCTTCCTAGGCCAATGCACCACATGTGTGCTGTGGAGGGGGTACCCATGGAGCTCCATTGTCCAGCTCGTTGCTCTCTAATGATATCATTCGCATACGTATCTCCAGCAGACGCCAATGGCATATTAGAAATTATTTACTTTCATTCCCGAACCCTCTCACATTGCGGACCATCAGTCGCTATCTGAAAGCACTCCTGCAATTATGGGGTTATAAATTGAGTTGCATATTGACGGAACCCATTGTGTTCTTAAGATCGAATTAGCTCACGTTACCTTTCCTTTATCTCTGCATGGTTGAGATAGTACCCCCTCACTAATATATTAATAATCGATTACCTATCGTTGCGCTGATGAACCGTTGACGTTAAATCACCTACTGAATGGACATACCAGAAGCTTTGCATAGGAGTTGGAGCTTAAGGGAGATTAACCAAACCAGAATGGTAAGTACTCAATCGCTTATTCAATAACTAAAGTAGACGTTAACCTCGTGGTCACTTCGTGGAAATGCAATTTGAGAACCTGTCCATTAGAAAAAGTATGTGCGAAAGATTATGCGCGACAGAAGTTTAACTTTATATACCGACAGTATTTCTAAACCGACTCAAATAGGTTTTAGAAATTTGCAGGAGACTCACTCTTGGCCGGGCTGTACAGAGTATTATGTTTTATAATGACAGATTCGATATACCGGAACATGTGAAACCAATTGAAAAACTAATTACTAACTGAACGATCCTGTTTACCGCAAATTGAATTCTCCAATCACATCGATCCTCGAAAGGTTAGCCATATAAAAACGGTAGTTGCTCTCAACTCTTTAAAATCATTTATAAATTTTAATCGTCCGAATTCAACTGAAGGGCTTATCTGCACAACTGATTTTGAGTGGAAAGAGAGCTATTTGATTGAGGGCCTGCTTTTTTTGTGCCATGCTCACCACTCACCGTGGGTCTCGCGCAAACACACGAGACGCGATGTGAAAGGTACGCAATGGGACTGAGGTGTTTGGGGAGACGTTAATTTTGTTTTCTCGTGGTTTGGCGTCAGCAATCTGTCATAGAGAACACAATTTTTCTGAGACCAATTTTTTTCTAGGCCTACACTTCTTGGGTTCAGGTGTAGAGGACCTATCGTGATAAACTTGGCAGCGATCCAAGACAACAGTGTATCGACCGCATGTATTATCTCTGGGTGCCGCCGGTCTCGGTCATTCTGCATACAGAGATCCATCTGGTGGAAGACAACGTGACGGTCTGTCAGAATGCGATAGGCCATTCTGGTTTGCTGTCATGTTTCGATCCGATTGGGTTATTCAGGGACACCAATCCATCTTCATGAGTACGACGAATCGTCGGTACTACCTATCATCCTCATTCTAACTTCCGATGGCGTTGCGGGTAGAAATTAATATCTCGATTATAAAAACCAATAAAAGAGGATTAAATTTTCAATTTTGGCCCAAAAGGAATTAGAACCGAGAACCCATTCACACAGTGTGCACTTGACCTGTCACCTGAGATGACCGCTAGCGGATGATTTACCGAGAAAGATGGTACTCCTTCACAAACGTACTTTAATTATTCGCCATATATCTGAGTGAACACGTTGTTTTCAAGCGAAACTTATAGTTGGCTGCGTTGCCGATATTATCTCGCGAAGTCGTCAAGGATCAACGAATCCACTTCAATGGACAAGCTTTGATAGACTACGCTCGGCAGATGGCGCTAGCAGCCATCAGACCACCATTGACGTATACGAGAATGTACTTGATAACGTGACAGGTCTATATCTCGGTGCCGATGTGGTTGACTGCGTTGAAGGACGTGCTCTGAGGACAAAGTGGGCTCGGAATTTGATCGGCACTTGTACGGCGTCGTTTGACTCCTAAGATCTGAGTCAATCGGCATAGTCACACAAAAATTCACAGGTGCTGTCACTATCCCAGTTGACATATTTTATTTTTATTATTTTTTAAATGATGGTGGGAGAGGTTTCTTCCCCATTAGTCGGTAAGTCGTTGATCTTACTAATACGAGTTGCATCGAATGACCACGGATGCCGCCATTAAACTCTCACCAAGGTGCTATTTGCCTTGATATTGCTAAAAACGAATAAAACCAAGCCACACTGCTAATCCACTAGAATCTAATCGAATGACTCGCATATAAAGCAATTCACCTGGGCCACCAGCCGTATGAATCGCCAGTGATCATTATCCTAACAGTAATATAATTTATTATCTGGACCGCATCTCTTCCATTTCTGTGATATTGCTCATCGCGCTTTTATTTATAGTTATTTAATTAGTTGTTCTCGGATGGACTCCCAAACGTACCATTCGGAATTTTTTCTTCTCCCCTCTATCATTCTTTCTACTTACGCTGTGATTGCTTTGCGTCGAGAGGCGCTATCCGCTGCAACCCTCCAGTGGATTTGTAATTAGGAGTGTGCCAGCTTGAGACGTGCAGTGATATCCGGTTTGGGGAGGAAGCAACACCGGAAGAGAGAGCGGCTAAAATTGCAGTTCGTTAGAAGGGGTTGTGTTTTGATCGATGAGCAATGCGGGAAAAGAAAAATTCTGGCATCACTAACTAATCAAGTCAACATGACTTTTTGAAGTGAAAAATAAGTTGCACCGAAACGAGTGGTGCGCTCTGGTTGCCTTTAAACGAAACTAGTTAACGAGTTGTATGACTCGTCGTGGCCCAGTTGGTTTAACGACTGACTGTGGTTTCGGCGGTCCCGGTTTCGATTCCCGGCGCGGGCCATCGAAAATTTCGATCCAGGGGTACTGGTCGTTCCCCCTCGCAAAGTGCCTAAGCACCATGAGGGGGATGTAAAGCCTGTAGTGCGGTTGACTACAGTTGATTGGATATAAAATAAATTTGGATGACGTTTGTTAATTATCCCCGGATCAGTTGCAATTGCACCCACAGTTTGCTGAAACCACCTCAAATGATGAATGTGAGTATACGAATCGGTAAAGCGCTCATTATTATTATTATTTTTTTTTTTAATTCACTGAAGTGATTGGTCACAACAGGAAGATTCTGTACCCCTCTCAGAGCTTAGGCCCTATGTGAGAGGCACATTTTCACCAGTACCCCG
>JAQGBY010002441.1:0-23084 GCA_034698785.1 Mycogona germanica
AAAATGAGACCTTCTCTCATAAGATATATTGGATTATCTTAAAAGATATACAAATTGTCTTATAAGATATATAAATTTTCTTAAACGACATTTCATCGAAAAATGAGACCACACATGTGTCATTTTTAAGATATCATTTTTAAGTGTGTAGGTAGGGATCTATAACGTATACCCGATATCGTACAGGCACTGGTCCTATGGTTATTACATTCATTCCGCGGAAGGCGTATTTAGGAATTTCTCACGCCCGAAAAATCCAGAGATCTCGGTCGGGAATCGAACCCGCGCAACGGGCTCAGACTGTGGACACGCTCTGAATTATCCCACACTAAACGATTCTCATAAGAAAAGGGAAAATTTTAGAAATTAAAAATGAAACTGTGCATTGAATTTTTAGAGTGCTTAAAATATTTGTTTTATATGATCAGATTGCGTTTATTTTGGGCTTTGTACGCCACTACAAAGTCCGGAAGGACAGGAAAAATCTTGGAAAAATTTGTCTTTAAAAATGTTGGCCATCTTTTCTCCAATTCACGCGATTATTGTAGAAAAAAATTAAAATACGACCGCATTTGTCGCACGTCTCGCTACGTCAACTATAGTCAGTCGAATTTCGATTCGAGTCATCCTTGAAATAACACCCTCATTGACGACTGATGGGGTCTCTCGATGGACGTGCGAACACACGAATCTAAACATGACCTAAGTAAACAACAACGTGAGTAGGAGGAGCGAGTCACTTAGATGTCCGGTGCAATGTGAAAAACAGTTGAACTAATATCAGTTTATGCGGTTGACTGCGGTTTCCATGTGGTGGTATTTAGTAGTAGGTAGGGTAGCGCACGCGTGGGTGTATTTGTCGTCTGATGGAGGACGGATGGGAGGATTTTTGGTAGGACTGATTATTCACCCTGCGCACATGCGGCACTGAGACGCGCGAACAACGATTTCAAAAACACGTCGAGAGATCTCTCTTAAAGGAGAAAGGTCAGCGACGTGACTTCCCACACTCATCCATTACCTCAGCTGCCACTTCCACCCAAACTACCACGTGATACTGCCTGGAAATAACCAACACCCCCTCACGCACTACTCTACTCCCCCCCCTGTCGTGCACCTGGAAAAGTGTGGGATGTTCTCAAATTTGTGCGTTTCAAGTTTCTGTTTTGTCCAGTCCACGCCGCGTCCTCCACATACGTGACATACGTGTCTTAAACAAATTTCGTAGGCGAAAAAATTTCATTTATTTGTGTGTGTGTGTCATGAAATGATAAGAAAAAATTTGTAATATATTAAAGACAAAGAGTTTTCTTTTAAAAAAAATGGAAAGTAACAAAAAAAATTCCAAACGCATTTGAAATGACTGAAATTGTGTTTTGCTGACGTTTTGACGCTGTGTTTTGGTGTCTTGAAAACGTATAAACATTCATGAATTTGTATTTCTATTTGAATAATTGAATTGAATTTGATTGATTTGTACTTTCCTTCTCGAATTTGAATTTGATTTAGAATTTCCCTCTCGCTTTTGACAGTACGCGCATTTTGTTTTTCTATCATTTGACATGCAACCACGTGTCCGCACCGGGCAGCATGGACTGTGTGCGTTCGTTCGATTGTAGTCGTCTCACGGTTAACTGTCGGTGGCTAACTACCCCTTATTTTAGCTTCTGCGCGTGCATTAACTCCCCCCTCTCGTTCTTCGTCTTCTCCGGAACTTAACCCACCCCTCCTTCTTGCTCCCCAATGTCCTTCCGACTGTGCTTTCAATCTTCTCATCCACCCCCTACCCGCTTGTGGCCCCCCACTCTTTATCTCACTCTCTCGTCTCCTCTCCGGGGTCTCTCACTGGAAATCTCCTCCCGAGACCCCGCGCATTTGGAAATAGGTCTCTACTGTATTTTCGGTTTCCCCTTGTCAAATGCTATGTGTAATCGATTTATACGATGGAGCTCTTCACGGTTTGCTCCAAGGAATCATCACTCAGCTCTGACCTGACGCTCACGAAAGTGCGAGATCGAATTTGAATTACTTTGAATTACTGAAATTTGCGTGGAAACTTTCTTGAAAATACAAGCAGGTGTGTTTAGCTGTCAGTCTTAGGAGGGCGTAATACCCCTCCTGTACCCCTGCTGTCAAGAGTCCCTTTACCCCCCTTTGGCTTTACCCCCACTTTCGCTCGACTCCCCTGTAACGGGTGAGGTGAGCAGATGCTTAATTAGGGTTCGTTTGAGACCTGTTTACAAAGTCGTAAAAGTAATGGACTCGCTTCTCGTCGTAAAAAAACAACAACGCCGAACATCCTCGAGCCAGTGTAATTTTTCCCGTTTTTCCTACAATTCCGTTGTCTGTACACGTGTGTGTGTGCACATTCCGGTGGCCGCGATGTTTCATCGTTGTTCGGATCCTGGCTTTAAACAGAATGAAACGAAACTGCTGCACAGTTAGGAAGGTCTATCGATATATACATTACATACACGGGTTTTTTTTAGCTCCGTTTTAGATGCGTTGTTTGGAGTTTACGAATTCGGCTGTGGCATTCCTGCAATTTTTCCCAATCTCGTTGTAGCAAATTCGCAAGTACCAGCGAATGAGCTATAAAAGAAATCGCGTCTATTATACTTGAGTGCCGATGATGTTCGACTGCTCAATTTTACATTTGGCGGGCTGCGAAAGAAAGTCTTTGAACTTTCTATGTTAATTATCAATAGTTTATCCACAAAATATTACACGACACGATACACATAAAAAACAAACTACTACGGAGCGATGTAAAACGTAAAAATGCTTTACATCGCACCGTGGCCTCGACTACCATTTTCTTCCAAGAAAATGTAATTTTTACGTTTCAAGTTATCCGATGTGCATTTATCATTTTGCGTTTGTTTATTTCTCAATGTCGTCCTTCTACATCGTTCAGGTTTCGACGATGTTTTATGTGCATCGTGTCGTGTTATATTTTGTGCATGAACTATTGATAATTATCAAATTTGGCCATTTGGGACCCTTTAAATCCTTTAAAGTTTATTCAAAAATATTAATCATTTCTATGTTATAATTTCGAAAATATTGTTTGGAGCGTCATTTTCAAGGTGCTTGGGAGGAAGACGATCATCGAATGTTCAAAATTCAAAATTAGGGTTGCTTAGTTGGAAAATAGGACCTTAATAAAAATGGTTTAAAAGGACTTTTTACATGGAAATGTAGAAGTTAGAAGTTTTGGCAATGTTATTTCTTCCTCGACAGATATGCTTTTCGGTACAAATCAGTTTTGAAATGGTCGATAATAACTGTAGTTGGGCTGGCAATTTGCTATCCGCGTTTCAGCTTTTTCGCATCCGACCTTTGTCGCCCTTCCCCCTTCGATCCCTCCTAACTTTACGGGGGACCTTTTTGGGGGGCGCCACAGGATTCCTCCTCAATTGATTTTCTCGGCTATGGCGTTGCGTGTTCGAAACGAATGTTGCCAAGGCAAGTGACACGTACAGCGATAATCACTTTGCGACGGTCAATCGTTTGATTGCCTTCGTTCGGAGCGATTAGGTCGACGCGGGTGCCGCAAATTGCTCTATAATGTCTATATGCTCTGTCGGAAAGGGCGGGGGAGCTGAAGGTGATCAGTCGACTCAGCGTCCATGGCACTTAGGTAGGATAACCCTTCATCTACAAATGTATAGAGTTTAGCAATTAACATTGTGCAAAATGTTTGAACATAACCTTCAGTGGTTGAAAGTTAACATGATGTTGTCTGATAGTTTTACATTTTGAAGATTTTGGTGTTTGTTAGAATGTTGCTATGTGTCATGTCCACCAAGGCTTCCTGTTGTCTCGAACCGCCAGCCATGGCGAGATGTCGCCATATTTGTTGTTACATTTATCCGCTTGGTGGAATACGAGAAATTAATACCAACTATTTGTTTCAGTGTTCAGTGCAAAGATGTTAGATTGCGTCCAGGACGGTGTCTTATAAAGTACAGGTCTATTTGAATCAGTACTTTGTAGAGTTTCCTTGAGACTTTAGTGTGGCATCCTCATTTACTTGAAGATGATTCAGTGATCGAAAGCTCGTATTATTTTTGTTAGTGTTGAACTGTATCTGACAGATTAAAATGTATCTTACTATCGGACATTTATCACATATGTCTATTAACATCAATAAACTAATTTGTGATATATACATTCAGTACTTTGTACCATTCGGCATTGGCACAGTGTACGTAAAACTTTCGTATTTGTATGCAGACCGACTCGTATTTGATGTCGCTAGATTACTTTCACCTAATAGGCAAGCTATCTTAGATAGCCATTATTTTCTTGCGGCAATCGATTTAAGACCTTTTTAGGTTGGTGCATCGTAGAATAGATTGCCCTAGTGTCTAATGTATTTTAGTTAGGAAGTGTAAAAAATCTCGCCCCACTTCAGCACAATAAATCATGGACACCAAAATAAAAGTAGCGCTTTCAATTACTAAGTTGCCGCGAAGCTCGTCCAGAGAAATCCATAAAACTGAATTACGACTGGTTGTTTGTTTAACATGCATATTGAAAGAAGAGAAAAAATGGTTTCCCTCGGTCGGCTGCTTCTGCGCTAAAAACAATTTTCTGTTTGCCCGGTCTTGCTTACCACAAGTAGTAATGATACTATATCGTTGAAATATCTCTGCAGTTTTGTTACTTTCTCCCCTTATACATCGTAAACGTGTATAAAACACTGCCAAATGAGGAGGTTACAGGGGGGGATGAGAAGAAAAGAGGGGGAGAAATGAATTAAATGGCAGGTGGGCGTGTTAGTGGAAGTATATTTTAAGTACAGGTTATTAGCTCGGCCGATGTGCCACTATACCAGGGAAATGGCTAGGTAAAAAATCTACTTTGGCTCACACACAAAAAGACAACATGGGGATTTAACGGTATAGTCTATGTCATGGTGTTGGTTCACGTTGAGCAGGGGGGATGGGTGAGGGAAGTGGGTGGTGGTGGCTCAGGATGTATAGGAGGTCATAGCGAATGTAGTTTTCGTTGCCAAGGAGTGTGTGCCTGTCTATAATCCCAGTCGTGTTACGTGTAATCTTTATTGTCAGGATACATACACCTGCGTCTCCAACAAAGAAGCGGAAGGTTAGAGCACCGACCAGGGTTCTTTTTTACCTTGACACTCTTCAGGTATGCCGATCATGAGCAATGGTTTTCTTTGCAGTGTCATTTTGCTTTGTTTGCACTTTGCTCAAGAGGTGTAGACTGTTGATAAATCTTTGTAAAGTGTATTTTGTAAATAGTCCATTCATGAGTCGCCTACATTTTTGAATAAACGCTAACATTTCAGAAATAATAATTAAGATGAATAAATACAATTGAAAGATAAATTTCAGAAACTCAAAGCAACAATACCTTGGCAATATCTTGGTTTATATTTGGTTAGCAATTTATATTTGGGTTTCGCATAACGTCAAATTTCTACATGTATGTGCTCGTATTTATTCTACGTATAAATTTCTTTGGTTTCAGTTCTTTTATACGTTTCAACCCGAACGGGATCCCCCCTTCCCCCGTCAGTCCACCTCCCTCAGTCTTTTCTTTAGCTCGTCGCTCGTATATTCATTCCATCGTCCAATCATCTCCTTTGTTTTGTATTTCTTCTTTTTTTTTTTACTTCCATCTTACCTTTCCTAGCGTCCTCCCTCACCACCGCCATGCCTCCTATACGCCCCCTCTACACTCGATCTCCTGGCTCTCGTCCCCCCCCCCCATCCCCCAACGTTTTTTATCGACGTTGTGATATGTGCGTTCGTTTTTGAAAGTAAAATAATTTCATTATGCTCATAGCGCGTTTCTCGACGTCTGCACACTTCGCCTACCTGTCCGAAATCCATAAATACCGTTGCTCTCAAGAAGCATCAAGGACGACAGCGTACACTAGTACATGCACGGTGTGTGCAACTGCTAGAGTCTGTATCGTTTAATTTATTTGTTAAAACGTAGAACCAACCAGTTACGAACTCTGACCCTGAATAATCGGCATTCTGTGATCGGTACGAATAAATCTTTCAACAACGAGTAACGTTTTATATTCAAAATTACATTGTGTTGGAACAAGTTCAGCTTATAAGTAGGAGCCAAAATTGTTTTGTGAATTACATTATTTCTGCTGTAGTTGTACTGCACACAGTTGATGTAATAAATTATGCGTTTAAATTATGGTTTTGTATTATCCAGATTTGTCATTTTAACTATTGCATTTAGTGGTTCCAGGTGTTTGCGACTAATCTTTCGGCCAAGGGAATTTCAGCTTCATGAGGTCAAACGGACGACGGCTGCCTAGTGTCTTCCCCCCCCTCGAATATAATGAGCTTGTGTAATATGGCTGCGCACACTGAGACTAGTTCCTTTTTTGAAAAAGAAAAACTACTTTGTTGTTCAGTTTCAGCTTCTTAATAGAACGTATATGACGCGATTACGTCTGCATTGCGTATAGTTTAACATCCTGTCTGCATGTGCAGGGGAAAAAAAGAATTCCGAACAGCCTAGGCCATAATTACCTGTCACGATACAGAGGCTGCGATAGTTTGTCCCATCAGTAATCCCCTCGTCCACTGTTCGTTTTTTTGTTGTTGTCGGGATATTTAAATTGTCGTGCTGGGGCTATTCTCCTTTGAAAGTGGGCTTTCAGTTTATCAAAATGGGGTTCAAGTTTTTCAATTCGTTATTGTTGCGAAAATGTTCGATGTCCAAACAATGCTCTACGGTTCACAATATCAAAGAAATACTCATATATGGAGTTATCCACCGAGGCCTAGAGAAGGAAGAACTTGCCAAATCTCTTTGAAAGTCCGAATTGAGCGATTGATTTAACCATAATTTTTTTAACAAGTCCTTTTTTTTAGTGTTCCTGGTAAAGGAAAAATCCTTTACTCTTATCTCGCCACTCCTAGCCTGATGAGGTTCGACTAAATAATATTTTAAGCTCTACGCAGAACTATTGACTGCTTCTTTACACAGTATTTGAGCGGTGAGATATTATTAGAACTTCTAAAGCGCGTTCTAACCAGAGATTCAAGCAGCGAGTATTTTTTATCTTCAGTTCTTTCGTGAACTTGCCTTTCACCACCAAGTGCCTCAAAAGAAAAATAATATATATATATAAATCCGCCTCTCCGTGAAAATATGTGACAAAATTGTCGCAATTCGGAAATGTCAAGGCGTCCGCTTACACGCAAAATATTCTTATTCGATCTTCGAAACGTTCATTTTACCTTTTTTAGGGCCTTACAGGTGTACAATTTCCCCCCTCCCCCACCTACCGAGTCGATTTTTCTTCCGATCGCACATCCTAATGCACTTGACACTGTGACAGGCAGCGACTGATTCGATTGGGTCGCCTTGATCGAAGTATAACGAGAAAGTCTAGAGGCGCAAATTTGTATTTCCTCTATTTTTCGTGGGGTTTTGATTACATTTGGCTGATGGGTTTGGGTAGTACCTTACGCGCGTATAGGTGGGGTGGGATCTGGGAGTAGAGTTACCTTGCTTAAAATATATTTTTATGTGTGCATTACTCGGTACATCTACGTCATATCTACGTGATTGCAAAGGTACTTGAACTCGCGAATAGAATCGAACAAAATATTTCCCGACAACCTAATCGAATAACCGATTTCTTTTGATTTTTGAGTAACAGCTTCAGCAGCGCGATTGTGATAATTTAAAATAGGCGAAATTCAGTTTTATCATTTACCATTGGTTTATTCTACTGTATGTGTGCAAATGTGGTCTGTGGGTTGCTATTGTCGTTAGTGTATTCATTTAAGCAAAGCATCATCCGCACTTTCCAGGTAACTGATTTTTTTTAGGGCGCTGATCTTTCCTGTGAGGTCTTGCACGGGCGAGGGAGCAAGTCGGTAATCTTGTTTAATGTTGGATAGGGACTACCTTGAAAACGGTCGACCGCCGACTCCGCTGGGAAATTAACCCCGGATCGCTATATACATCTTTATTTATTGGCCCACTTGTATTGCAATATATACCACCTTAAGCGAGTTTACAGTTTTAAGCTCTTTTGCAACCGCCTTCCCAAATTGAGAGTCATTGCTAAGGCGAGACGTTATCTAACCCCCCGACATATAACCCAACGTCGGTTAACCTAGTAACCTCCTAAGGCCTCGTGTGTGTGTGTGCCTGGTTAGCGAGTTCGCCTATAGACGAAAAACGCCGGGCGCACGCGACAGTTTTGACGGCATGAGCGTTTTTTTAACTTTGTACTGGCATTGTGAGGAAAGTAGCGTTGATTTTTGCTCTTGTCATCCAGCTTCAACACATTTTTTAGTCGACTATTCCTATGTATGGGCATATTTAAGAAAATCTGGACAGATCTTCCAATTTCGGTTTGGGCCTTTGGGGTTCGAGCCAAGGCAGTCGCTTGTGGCGCGTCGATCGGACTCTAAAATCTTGATTCACACCCCCCGTATCATTTTTCCGCTCAAAAGCTTTCAGAGTTCTCTACATTCATCTGATATCGTGCTCGCGGGAGCTATTTTCCCCAACTCATATCGCCTGCACTCTCCTTTTTTTTTGTAAAAATAAGAAACATGGATCTCGTATTCACGTCCCACCTGCTGTGAGTTATGACATGCGGATGCTAAAACGAATCTGAAAATTCTGAAAAATATTCTAGCTGTTTACAAATGACGCCAAATTAAGTTGTGTTTCACTTCATAAGACGATGTAATACGTATGTTAATGTAACTAGTGGTTGGGTATTCACATGTGATATGACTATCTTGTTTTTAAATGTGTTTTTTAACAGGCTACACAAAAACTCCATCCTTAGATGATGGATGTAGACTTGACACTGTTCACTACACTGTAAACCAGAAATCGAATGACTAATCAGAAATTTGTCGTCTTGATTCTACGCTAAATATTTCTAAGACGTATTATTTGTTCGTTTTTTAGATAGTCGGGCGGCAAGAAAATTCAAAGAATTCCGCTTGAAACGTGTCACTCGAGTCAATCCAAGACGAGCGATAAAAGATTAATATTTTTTTTCTTAATTTTTGTCATGAATCCAAATTAACTTCCAAGACCTGAGAGCCTCTCACCGCGTCTTGTGAGATATCTTACTACACTGGTGACATTTTAGTTCTAAGTAACGACCCTGTATCTTCCTTCTAAACAATTTCCCTATCAGCGAAGAGCGGGGCTAAAATCTTTAGACGAAGCCCCCCGAAGCTCACGGTGTCTTGACTATCTCACTGACGCACGGCGAAGTCTTTATTATTCCCTCAAGTAACGCTCCAATCTTGCCGCTCGCGATTTCGGGGTTTACTTTTAAGGCTGTAAACCCTCGCCGTAGCCATCCTGTATACCCAAAACCAACAATCGATCGTCGAAGCAATACAAAAATCGAGCAACCTTGTGCCTCTTTCTCGCTCTCCCTTCCATACAATGTGTTTACCAGTGATCAATTCCTGATTTATATACATATGTCCGTTCGTTGGCGCAGGTTCTGGAATGTGTGTCCCGGTCAATCAATAAATTTGCTATGACAAGAGAAAGAGTACCCTGGTTATTATGAACCTTGCGTTCGGTGTATATTGTATCTCCCGTATACAGTGTTAGCAGACAATGCTTGTTTATTTATAGCTTCTTCGTCTATGTAGCTCTTGTTTATTATGTGAAAGACTCGCGTCCCGCTAACCTAGATTCGAGATTTGACTCTGCAGCCGGAAGTCAGTTTCCGTTACAGGTAGTTCGAGGACGCGCTGGGTTGTTTTGTTTAGCATATTTTCTCAGTGGTTCACTTGATGGGCCGATATTTACTCTGCTGGTATCATATTGTATTACAAGAAGCGAGGTAAAATGGAATAGACAGGTTTATTGCGAGAATAACAATTGACTTGGTTATCAATATATTTGTAGTATCTTATCCTTTGTAAATGCATTTTACGGAGTATTTCCTCCCCTTTTCAGCAATTTGTTACACAAAGTTTTTCCAAATTGAAAAATCACTTAATAGATTATTTCAGGGAGTAATAGATTATTTCGTCCTGCTTCCTCGCAACCTAAAACCAGAGATTTGTCAAAATAATTATTAGAAAGATAATGAAAATAGGACGTCTTGAATATGCAGGATGGACCTGAAACTATTGTGCCTTTTTATTATTTTGAATAAGTCGGCCAAAAATAGTCCGTCTATTACGAAATTTGGGGATAATTAAGATAGCTGTATCTCAAATTTCAATTTTCAAACTTCTCACTACTGATGTTGCGTCCGGAGTGTGGCGCCACGCCAGTGTGCGCCATTGGGGAAAGTGCTTAGTAAAATGGTGGTCATTGCCCCGTCTCCTCCGTCCAAATGACTTTAGCCGCTCGCCGGGTTGCCGGTCGGAGGAGTGTTGGATGGAGCGAGCGTAATTTGCGCGTGAGAACAATGGTGAATATTTATAGAAACTCTCCCTCTCGGCCGTCTTCGTGTTCTCTCGCCATCTTCGTCGGTGCTGGAGGCCAGTTGCTGCCCAGTGAACGGTTGATCTAAACCCTATAATAGTAATGGCCTACCTAATATATGCTACTCCTGTCCATAGGTCGTTCCTATGTCCGTAGACGCAGCAACAAAGTATCGGGTGTTGGGATCTCATAACCCCGACTACAGGGCACGCATCGGCCACCAAAGAGACACCAACGCCGCCACCGGCGAAAGCGCGCGCTAACAATATTTTATATATTTCTATGAGTAGGAAAGTTCAAAATCGCCGTTTGTGCCTGTACATGGATTGTACGATGATTCAAGAACGGCATTAGGTTTTCATATAATTTGGTGACGAGATTGCCAGGTGGAAAGTGAGGTGCGACTTTATGGATGTGAAAATTCATGTCTCATTTTGAAAGCCGTAGCAACGTAACTGTGTAATTTCAAGAACGTTTCGTTGTGTGGTGGAGCGGAGATGGAGAGGAGAAACTAGCGATACAAGATCTTATGTTGGTTGGACCACTCGATTTATGTGATGCTTATTCCGCCACCCGGGTGACCCCACACCGACTAAACGAATTCGGCGATATCCCCATAGCCCTATATCCCTTGTTCATGTAATATTTATATGGGAGTGTGTTTGTGGGGGGAAGGGGAGAGATGCGGTATGCCCTTTTACTTTTGGTGTAGTGGATTGAGCGAATTCGGTATAAGTGATGGGGTTTTTTTTCTCGCGCCAGTTTGACTGTTATTCCGGTGTGGCTCTGGTCTTGTGTTCAGTTGTACTCGGGTGCGCCCGCCTGGAAATTGAACAGCTACACTGGCTGATAGAGACTCAATCGGCGATTTTTTTTTGCTGGTTATCACTGTGTCAGTGGCGTACGGTGGATTTAACACGCCGTACATTCAGTGGGGAAACGTCTCTTAAGCGTCACATATTGCCCACAAAACGTTAGCCATAAAAAAGTCGCCGTCTGTACAAAAATGTTTGTTATGGGGGTTTACCGCTAGATTTAACCGCTCAAAACCCCCCCCAGAAGGCGACCTGGAAATTTTGCCTAATCTAGGCTGCCTAGGAAAGGTGGCTTTAACGTCCCGATATCGTACAGGTACGGGTCATGAGTTTACTTCTATTCCGAAAGAAGGCGCGTGAAGGAATTTCTCTCGCCCGAAAAATTCCGGAGGTGTCGGTCGGAATCGAAACCGCGATCACGGGCTTTTGAGGCCAACGCGCTACCTCTCGACCACTCGACACCTCTAAGTCGCCGTCTGTACATCACGAAATTTGGAATTGTCGAGCAAAAGGTAGCGTGAAGTCATTTCAAAGATAATGATGCCCCTGAATTTGGCAATCACTACTGACAGCAATGGTATGCTGTGCGGCTCACGTCTGCTAGTAGACTCGCTTTCATTTTCGACTTGAATGATTTTAACAATTATCGTAATTAAGCCAATGTGTGGCACACTAGAATTTTTTATATTTTTAATATAATTGATGTTAAATTAATGTACCACCATCATATCAATTTCGTATTTTCAATTTTGCAGCAATAAATGTGATATCTTTCATTTTTTATGAGACCTGATTAGAAAAGACTTCGAGGAAAAGTTTCTGGTTGTTAGCTTAAAATTTCTATAGTGAGATTTGCGAATAGCTATACTGCAATAAATTGCCGATATTGATCAGGTACTTTTATCCTGTGCAAAGCCTTCACGCATGAGTGAATTAATATTCGGCAAGATCCTACAAAATACAAGCATGATCCGCGTAAAGAAACTCCCACGTATAAAAAAATTGATCCCGTATTCAGTTACTCCCTTCAAAATTCGCGGTATGATTCCTTTCAAAATAAAGCTTTCATGTTGTCTCATTTTGTCAAGATTCCCCCTTATCTTCACGTCTATATTTCGGCTCATATCTCCCCAGTGTCTGATGTTTAAAAATATTTTCCGGCGCCTCATTCTCTTTTTTGTCGCCCCATTGTACGAATTTTTTCATTTTTTTTTCGGGTGGGCCCCTCCTGTATCTGTGCCATGCATTCTCATCGCGGTTTCTTTTTTTTTTGGAAAAATCTTTGTTCCGTAATAAATTGCGAAACCTTGTAGCCTAGCCCAGACGCGCGCGTGACGGAGATTACTAATGCTGGGATTTCTATTTCCTCTTGTGACCCGAAACTAATCCAATCGGGTTGGCTTTTCTGTATTCTGAGGCTTTCACAACAGCTAATTACATTGTGCATTTGCTTACAACTTGAATCCTCAAGTTTTGAAGGTCCATTGTTATTGTTTTCCTCACCCGTTGCATCAATTGTGCCTTGGTTTAGGTTTGAAAAAGATAAATATTTTCTTGTCTCAATTTTTCACTCAATAATTTCTCTTCTAATACACAAATGTTTTGTAAAAGTAAATGGCTTGCAATGGATGCTTTAACATATTTTTATAAGAAATTGGAGGGTCCTGTGAGGATCAACTTTGTACTTTCGTGCGCCGCTGAAGGATTTCTGTTGTTCTCTCAGTCTCCGGCATTTAGTCTGGCTACCTGTGTTCGCTATTTCTCGGTTCCAAAACATAGGAAATGGGGTTTTCTTGTTACTTAGCTGTCAAAAAAACCGACTGGCAGGTCGAAAACGAAATAGGAAAAAAAAGTTTCTAAAGTCAGCTTTTATTTTACCTTATTAGGGTTCTGGGGATTTCCAACTCCTGGCCCCCCCCCCCCCGACTGCCCCATAACCTGCCTCTGCCAATCCATGTATGCTTATCAGTCAATACACGGCATGATCTCAATTCTTAATATCCTTATTTTTTCTTTCGTATTGGTGTTCTCATTTTTTCTCCCAATTACCTTCTAATTACAATTCAGTTTCCTCTCTCCATGCACATTTAATTAATAATTTCAATTATCAAGTACTGAACCCATTCGCGATAGTTAATATTTTTACGACTCTGCTTAATTAGATAATCCTTTTTAGAATTTCGTATTTCTTTGTCTCCCTCTCTGTAAGCCTAATTGGAAATTTGAGAGATCCTTTTTTTTTAATGAATATTATCTTAATGGTAACATCTGCGTTGCTTTTGGCGCAGTTAGTGAAATAAAGTACGGATGATTGGGGTTCACAGCTTCGCCGAATAGATTGCGAGTACGTGGAATTCATTGGAACCGAAGCGCTGTAATGGGCGATCAACGTTTTCCGCTGAAACGTTTCATGAAATGCTGACATCCAGATAGCTCATTATCTTGTTATACCTTTGTTCTTATTACCCGAGTTAACGATTCTTGAATCTACGAACTGTCTGTTTCCACATCTTCACTCAATATTTGAACATTGTTGTAACCGCGATTCCTCATCAATGTTGATGGTACCTCTGGGTCCGACGCCAATTTGCAATTGTATTAGCTGGCTGCTGATCAAGCGCCACCAGCGGCGACAATTTTAACCAATAATTTCGCATGGCTTCTAGACCAAATTACGATTACAACGCCGATGTGTGGGGGGGGGGGGCTCGAAAATTGTATTCACTTTTTTTTTCACTCTGTGAAAAGATAAGAGGTATTGTGTGTCACGCCATGGACACACAATAGCTGATGAAACAATGGAGACGACACCGTTAGCGCTGAGCGGCGATGATTGATTCATTTTCGATTGAGTTGTGTTGACAGACAGCCCTACATTTGTACGCGTTACGTGAGAATACTAGCTATCACCTGACAAATGATTGCCAACGTAAGCAATGCTGGTGGGCTGCGCTAATATGGTTGCGTCACCGTCTGAACCGCCATCTGAAAATCCATTGCCCCCAACATGTATACATTTTTGGCAGGTGAGAAACCTATGCGGTTATTGTACGCCGTCCAGATCACAGATATTTCTAAGGTGGCTGCTAGTAAAACCTAAGACGGGGAGGGGAGAATGAGATGATGGGTCTGTCAGCACTCTTGACTATCCTCAATTATGAATGTGGGAGCTTGCGGTGGCGTTTTGACTTGTGAGAGACGGGGCATCATATTGTGGTGGTGGTAGAGGTGGGGGGGGAGAGGGGTAAAGGGGAGGGCGGGGGCGTTATTAATTGATGGTGCATGTGGGCACGCAAAAAAAATTGAGATGGCCGACCCACGCCGCTCATTAATTATGGACGATAGCGAAGCGACGAGAGATCTTGATCGTCTTAATCGGTGTGTGGGCTTCTATTTCTTTTTCCCAAGGATGCCAATGTGAATCGTGCGTGACGTATGTGCGTGTGGGTTGAGGAACATGCTCCCCCCGTATATTCGTGTAGGGCAGTGGTCGCCAACCTTGTGTTCGCGGAACTCTGGTGTTGAGGTGGGCGCTGAGGTTCACCAATTCTCTTATTTCCTCCTCGGTGCTGAGAAGATCGATCTTGTTGGGATAGGCAATTTTTGCGATTTTCAGGACTAGGAAAATAAAAGAGCGTCAATTTATATCAGTCGAATAATATCGGAGATGCGTACAAGACATCGTAGTGTATATAATAATATCGGAGATGCGTACAAGACATCGTAGTGTTAGTGATCAAGAAATAAGAATCAATGGGAGCTCGTGGCATTCGAGCCTTCGGTATTTTTTATTCGCGATTATTCCCCCTCCCCTTCCCCGCTAACGGTGCGGTGCGTCTTCATTCCATCTATATTAACGCAAAACTGATTTACTTATGCGTTACGTCGACTCGGATCGGCAGCCAAAGCCCGCGGGTTGATTGAACCGAACTGACTGGTGACTTATTTATGAATGGCGGAACATTAACAACAGCTCTTCCTCGCAATTATTTAGCGCTTTTTGTCGAGTGGATGTAGCCGGGGAGCAATTCTGAGCAAATTAGTTCGGATATGTTTTTGGCTGTCGAGAAGCGCGGGTTTTAAATGGCGAGACGAAAAAAACAATTCCTTTGGCCTACTTTAGACGTTTTCGTTAGAAGGTTTAAGTGTGTTATGTAGAAGTCGGTCATTCAATTTTCAGAAACTTATTTAACGAGATTTTTGAAGTTCTCTAATCAATTGAACTTTGGGGTTGAATCTTCTGATGATGTTAGTCCAAACGCTATTTGACTATTTCGAATCTATTGATGACGTCATCAACAACACTGTTAGTCTTTTTTTCTGCACTACACACATTCTGGCTTTTCTTTTGGATTTTTGTTAAGAAAAAATGTTTGTTTATTTTATAAACGAGTTTGTTATTACTCAGAGTTGTACCTGTGTTTAGCCACTACGTTTGAGTAGGTAATATAGGCAATCGAAATAATTCTAGCTTTTTTACATTGGAATGTTTGCCGTTTTTTAAATACAAACTTCTGTATTACAAACTGACTATTGAAAGTGTTACCGACACAGTTTTGATTGATGTTTATGTTTCTTCATGAAGAACATGAAACGGGCAATCTTGATTGATATTTCTTGTCCATTTCTTGGGCGCATGTTGTTTTGATTATTTTTATGTTTTCCTTTTTGTGTAAGTCCCGATTGATATTTCTTGTCCACTTTTTCGACATCTTTGCCACGGCGAGGTCACTCCCATAGAGTCTCTCAATCATAACTCGCCCACACTTATTTTTATTAGGCTTTCCTTTCAGCCAAACGAACGCCAGCCAATCAATAAACTTGTTTCGAAAATCTTTACTCCGGGTATATACATGTACAGGGGAATATGTACAGAGATATCCCTCGATATACTCGTACGGTATAAATGTGTAGAGCTCGAAAATCGAATTTCGGAGCATCGAGTGCGCATTAACTAAAAGCAAAGTATCGATTGACGTTTGTTGGATGAGTTGGGAAGGTTCGTGTGTGTCTGTTTATAGTCAATCTTGTCGTTTGTTTGTTTTTGTTGTCTCCGGGATTGTGGCTACAACTATACGGGGATTTTTCAAAGCCTGGTTGATATATACCTCAGGGAAAACGCGGTAGGCAACTGTGGGGGAGGCGTAGTCGTGGTGGTAGGGTGGTGCACCGCATTCACTGCAACCTTGGTGCGATACTTTTTGTGTCCTATTTAGCATTTTTTAAATTAAGAATCTCTATTTCATTTTGAACGAATACAGTTTTACAATGACATGTGTTTTTAAGTCGTGAAATAAATAACTTCATATACAGTATGTTGTTGGTCTCGAAAACATTGGTCCATTTTTTAAAAAAGTAGTGATCGCAAATTGGGAATTTTTCGCGCGACACCAAAAATGTCTTTGAAAGTTGAGGCACATTTCAAGTCGTGATAATTTGCGGTGTAACGGGGTGGGATGAACTTATCAGCGAGAGAGTGCGACACATTTTTCCCTCCGGGATTTCTGTATATTTATCGTACATCCGGAAGAACTGGATGAAACGCCTAGCTTTTCCGAGTTTCTGTCATATCTTAAAACAACACTAGCGGGGTTTCTCAATGCGAGGTCTGATCTACGCTTTTATTTAAAGAAAGAATAAAAATATATTGGAACGCCTCACGTGATGTCAACTGTAGACATTTTCCCCCAGCCAATATCTGTTCTTATTTGAGGTTTTGTCGTTTCTGTCATTGTAGTTGTTTTTACATGACTGCATTAGCAGCAAACCTCTGTCGGTGCTGGTTTGTGCTGCCCCTTGTACGTTCGCAATCGGTGCCTACGCCACGCCGCCTCCGTGTCTGCACGAATTGCCAACACATGGTTCCGAAGGGGCAGCGAGTTACAATAAATACAGGGTGCTTTTTTAAGAAACGGCACTGGTCGGTGGATTGTTAAATCGCAGGACACCCCTTTTTTGTAGAGAAATATATTTTTGCAGACTCTTCGTTTTTTCATTGATAAGGGAAAACACGCACTTGTATGTGCGACCAAATCCGAATTTTGCGTTGCTTTTTATTTTCGGCATTTATTGTAATTTCGCAGCCTTCGGATTTTGTTGCACATACCAGTGCGTGCGCTCAATTCCGACGTGCTCTAGTTTTTATTTTCAAATTTCATTTTTCATCGTCCTAAAGACAGCTGATGATCGCAGGTGGTGTTGCGTGAAACCGGTACTGCTAACCCTGGGTAATTATTATTATTAGTTTTCCACGGGAGATGTGGATGTAGTAAATTTGTTAGATGTGAATCGTCATCGTCTTAGCTGAATCGTCAGTGCCCACGTTTTTCTAGTTTAGTTATTTCTATTAGAAGAGTTATCAGCAACTCTTGTTCGTCTTTTTTCGTTTGGCCTGTTCCGGGTACAACCTCCATTATTATTTTTATGATTGATTGAGTTATTAAAATGAATTAATACCAATATTCGGGCATACGTACAGAATTATATAATGAGGAAGATTTTGTTAGAACGTCTGTGTGAATTTTAATCGAGTACATGAACTTCGGAACAGACCGAACGATTATTTTTAATCGAACTGGTAATTGCGAAAAATACAGAGTTTCAAGTGCCTCGGTCTGTTTGAAACTCTGTATTTTTGGAAATTACCAGTTCAATTAAAATTAAAAATATTATAAACAGACGAGTCCGCCACTCGTTTTCGTTCGTCTCTTTCGTTCGGTCTATCCCGAAGTTCATGTTCTCGATTAGAATTATATAAAGAGAAAGTTTTATCTGAAATTTCGACCAGTGTTGCTCTGAGCTTGTGTAGATCTATTTATTTATTAAAAAATAGGGGTTATTTATCATTGAGAAGATGCTTTAATTTGTTTTGATTTAGAGATTTTCTCAGAGGTTTTTTTTGCTAGACCAACACTATTCGTCATGAGTAACGTCACCATCTGAAAGTGCCGATACATCTTTTCGAAAACCCCTCAGAAAAATAATTGTATAGAATGTGGGTGGATATGCTGTTGAAAATAAGAGCGTATATACACTACACGTATAGCGTCATTTTATGTGCGTTGCACAGATTAGACGATTTTTTCCCCTTTACGCGTTTCTTGCTCCTTAGTAGGGTTTCAGAGGAGACGGGGAGGGGGCACTAGGAAAAGATGGGGATGGAAGCAGACATGAGCGAAAAGCCAGGAGCTTAGATTGATGTGCGAGAAAGAATTTGGGAAGTTTACGGGCGAAGACTTGCAACCAGAAACCCAGATCCCCGCGAAACCCATGGAAGGAGGGCGGACTTTCTCGTAAGGATTATCCAAGTTACTCCACCTAACTCTTATCAAGTCGTCATTTAATTACCAAAGCGAAAGGCGTGGCAACTGCGCCCGTGACACCCAATCACGATTTAAGGACTGTTTCAAGATTTTAGGAGGGACTCCGCCCCACAACTCCCCCAGTAATGCAACTTCTTCCCGTGTGTGTGTGATACGTCTCTGCTCTCACAGCTTGCTTGGCTGGCAATTTTTTATTTTATTTTTGGTCGTCCTGCGAGTATATTTTTGCTTTTTCCGTTTTATGTGCCACCCGAAATTGTATTTGATGTCGTGAAGGAAAAAGAAATCGTAAAAAATGAAGCCCCGGTAAATTGACCCCCTGCCCCGGTCTCTGCGGTACATCCGAGCTAGTCGTCCGCAGAGGACAAGGAAGTGCTAGATTAAAGTCTAAATTGATATACCTCTGTATTTTTCCATGGCGGGAACAACGAAGGTTATCGCCAGGCAATATGTCGTCTGTTCTTTGGCGCCCTCTGGTGAAGAAGCCATTCATTTCTGAAATAGCCGCAAATAAAGACATAGAATCGGTTAACCCTAGGCGTCAGTAAAAAAGTATGGCGGATTTCGCTTCGATTTTTTTGGCATTTTTTAGTATTTGAGTTCTAACAATGCACATGGTGCAATTACCAAATACAGATGGTATCGCTAGTACTGATCTAGTGATAGTCTACGTTCGCGCCATCTATTGAGCAACCGAGAAAGCTTACGTTGTCGTGAGCGGGGTTTACTCCTGGATTGTAGAAACGTCTACACTTTAGAACATTTTCTCTTTTTTTACAATGGCATTGTGTCTGGCTGAAAAATCAATGTGGTCGGTTGGGAATGGTCTCTGGCTTCAACTTCCTACATTTTTCTTTGTTGGGAGTGTGCGAGTTGGAGTGAGGGTCGCGTTGGGCAAGTGCCCGACACCCATTTGCAAACATTGGATTGACTGGCGAACAGCTCCTACTCCTCCTCCCCTCCCTCCCACCTCAACCCGCAATGCATTATGGTCTATCTGGCTGCAGCCGGCCAGCAAAAGCGGGATCAACATTTGCTGGATTTTATTGGAAGCGCCCGAACTAAGGTCGTAACATTGCCATCCTCTCTGTGACAATAATAATAACAAAACGCCGTAACAGGAGAAGCTTGGTGGATCCATTCGGGGACATGTTTGGCGTCCATTCACCGCCATGGATACGCAATCACTGACTCCAGCGCCAGCTGGTGGTGCTACGTGCACAAATAACGTTTGGTTCTGATTTTTGACATATGTTTGACAGTTTGCGTGTAACAACCAGCGATGCAGATTCTGTTATTTTATCAACTCTTTAAAAACAAGTATTCATAAACGCTAAAAAAAAATGTAAGAAAAATATAGTTAGTGTGTCGAATTGTTTTTTTCTATTGATGACATTTCAGTGCACA
This sequence comes from Mycogona germanica, assembly GCA_034698785.1. Lineage (NCBI taxonomy): Eukaryota > Metazoa > Arthropoda > Diplopoda > Chordeumatida > Chordeumatidae > Mycogona > Mycogona germanica. The sequence continues at coordinate 19,985 of JAQGBY010002441.1, forward strand.
TTTGAATCTGGGCGTGCTGCGTAGTTTGGAACTAGGTATGTTAACATGATATACGATATGTACGCTTGTTTTTATGGTTAACTGTTTCAATTCATTTTTTAAGGATATCAGACCGAGGAAGATTTTTAGGACAAAGGGTCAAAATTGGCCTGTAATATATAGATATTAGATTGGCGGCCGAGTTCTTCATGAAACCGGTGCTCTTAAGAATGAAGTTCGCGGTGGTGGCCATTATGAACGGCCCTTTTTCAATTACTCGCCTGGGCATATAAAATTGTAATCGGCATTCCCGATCAGTAAATGAAAAACGACTCATGCGAGGCCCGTAAATGCGATGCGCCCCCTGCCGATATAAGTTTTATTATTATGAAATCAAATAGCCGGCGGCGGCCCGGCCACCACCACTGCCACTACCGACGCACTAAATCAACAGTTAATTGATGATCGTCGTTCTCATCCGAAAATAAATGTGCCGTCATCATGGGCGCGTGCGTTAATTGGTTGTGTGTTCCACTTTAAACCGTGGTTGTTCGTGAACTAATTGAGTGAACATACCTCCCCCTTCTTCAGTCAATAAACGATAAATCAATCCCAACAGCCTCTAGGGGCCATTTCAATGTAATATCGAAGGTGGTCGAAATTGGGTGCGCCCATCTTTTAAGTTTCAGATATTTGTTACGCGCAAATCGGGCTTCCATAGACGATTTGTTATCCCCGGACAACAACAGTACTCATGCTAAAAAGAACGAAATTGGTGGTAGGGGAGCGTTGTACATTTCAGTTTCAGTGATTGATTAAGATCGACCCGTGTGCTGATTTAAATTTGATATGCTCGTTAGGCTTGGTTGGTTTTTGGTTGTTCTCTTGGTATCTGCAAATTTAAGGATGCAGTACCGCCACAACCGGAGAGCTTGTGAACTATTCTCGTAATTGGGGTGCGTAAAAAATGCGGATGATATCGGTTTGTTTGCTCTCTTGTTGTCGACTTCATCGAGCAATCTCGGTGCGGGTTTGGTGGTTCGCGGCACCCGCAATCTTGGCACAAAGGAAAAGCGGCCTGCGCCGCCTTTTGTTATTTATTTTGCTCATTGTCGTCACTTTTGACTGCCGTCGCGCTCGCGAGAGCACTTTTTTTTAAGTGCCGGAAGTTGACGTTGGAGAGACGCGCGTGCGCAGCGCAGCAGTGGCGTGCCATTGATATAGGACCCTTAGCAGCTTCAAAATTGGATACAGTATATCGACTGATCTTAATGCAAATAGCTGTGTCGTAGAGCGTGGCTAAACTGAAAGTACAGGGCCCCAATTTCATCGATTGGTAAATTAAAAATCAATAAATTTGATTGTTAATAGTTTATTTTATAGAGTGGTATTGTAACAATAATTTTTGACTTAGATGACTATGAAAATCCGGTTTTTTTATCGTTTTCGTGGTTACCAGTTGCAAAATATATGTAGTTGACTTTTTCTCTGGCCATATGGATGATGCTGCTGCTGCCCCTGGAAATTCAATGTTTTTTGTATAGCTAGCAAACATAGTGAGCACACCATAGCGCCATCTTGTGCCCAACGGACACAACTATCATAACTTTACTGTACAATGTCGGGCGGTTTTCGTGCACGGCTCACCTGTCATGTGTGATTGCCCTTTGATAGGGGGCAGCACAATTCACATTACCCTTTTGCCCAGGGTGCAGTACACCCTGGCAAACGACTTGACGGCTATGGAATGTTCGTTGAACTCGGAAATCAAACTGTTTGCTGAGGAAAACCATGTTCTTCCAACATGGCGTGTCGGGGCTCATTCGCAGTGATGTGCCACGTATACTGCATTATGGTCTTATGGTACGTGGATAGACTGGAAATTGAATGCGCGTTGACAATGTAATTTATTAATAAAAGACGCAGGGAAAGAACTAGGTGAGGGAACTAGCAAAAGTTTCGCGCATGCATTTTATTTTTTGCCCCTTGTGTGCCAATGCTGCGAGAATCACAAACTACAGACGCATAACAGACTTTTCAAAATATGTATAAAACTATTTCAGTACCAGCTATTTCAGATTACCGATCAAAACAAGTTTTTAACCAACTGCTGTTCCTCGCTTATCAGCAGTCTCGGGTCATTGTCACTCTCGTCCAGGCAAATTAGTGCGACGTTATCACGCATTTGATATGCTCAAAAATATGTTTCCGATCGTGATAAGCGACAACAGCGCAGTCCGTGTCCATTTCCGGTTTAGGATTGATTTTTTAACAATATAAAAAGTTGTTTTTCAATGAACACAAACAACTTCTAGACCAGTTGGCCAGCTTTATATGAACACTTATGTTTTTTTGGTGGGAACATTTATGTGGCGTTGGTTTGGTTAGGACGTCTTCGTCTTCATAACCAGAGTGCTGGTTGTGTATTCGAATCCCTGCTTTAGTAGAATTAATGGTGAAGTTAGTTGGTTATTGATGGTCATTCAGCCCAGTAGTTCAGCTTTTTCGAAGATTATGGATTCGTATCCAAGTTCGGACGCAATTAGTTATAAAAAGTAGTAGTCATCAGTTGTTTAAGAGTCCCGGTTCGGTTGGGGTTTTGCGGCCTTATGTGTTTTCCCTTCATCTTAAACGTATGCGTGCGTGGGTGGGTACACGCAATTTTTTCTTATCCATCTCTCTCCTTTTTTTCTTTCTTTTCTCGTCTCCAGTTCGAAATAACCTGAATAAAAGTACAACTAATGTGGTTGGCTAGATCTAGAGTGAGCGAGAGCGCAGGTACATATATACAACGTACATTGGCAGACAGACGCTTGCAGCACGCACTACACGTTTCCATTAGAAAACCCGATGACTTGTGTTCACCGTCTGTCTGAGTCGGTGCCGAGTTCCCTGGTATTTCGGGGCGGGCCGCACGCACGCGTGTCTTGGTTCGCCAAACCGCATCGGGACACTGCACGTGGCACGCGGGCCGCACTCATGAATTGACTATGCGACCTCTTGTAATAAATAGCTAATGACCTATCACTTCACAAGAGGGGTTTCCGGCTTTGCCTGGGTTGTCAGTAACCACCAATGAAATAAAAAATTAATTGTTTAAATTTACCGGCTATTTTACGTT
>JAQGBY010002442.1:0-23080 GCA_034698785.1 Mycogona germanica
CAATTTCAATATGTACCCATCGCTTTGAATCACCTAAACATTCTTCATTATTTCTTTCATTTTTTTTGGACAAACCACCCACTAGGTAGGAAGAGCAGTGCCGTGTCGTTAGCGCGTTGAGCTAGTGCACCTGTGATTCATCTGTTGATACACCATTTCAGGCGTTGGTTTGTTGAAAAAAAATACGTGCGTACGTGTAATGTGGCTTACCTGATTAACATGTTGCGTAGTGCCATGAAATCGCAGTGTTCCAGATTTTCGACTAAAATTGTAAACAAAACACATAATTTGCGTTTTGCTCCAGAAGCTGGACATCTTCGTTTGGGAAGTGATTTTTCATTCATTAGAGGCTCCAATTTATTAAGTCACTTACCCTCCGCAACTCCCCATGGATATCTCCTGCCTCTGACCTTTTTGCCATTGGATTCAACCATCGTGTTGCTACCGACCACCGCAAATGGAACTCGGTCCTGATTCGCGAATATAAACAAGACAAGAGTAATCAAAATTCTAAAACGAAATGAAACATTTCGCCATTTTTCTCACAAAAAATTAAGTCAGTAAACTCTATTTATAGGTGGAGTTACGGCCAAGCGTTGCCATTAATAGTAATCATAAGTTAAGCTGAATGAGAAATATGAATGCGAGCACCTTGAGTGGTTTTTGATTCTTTGTTTCCTCTTCGTCATCGCAGTCGGGAAATTCGTAAATTTTAATCTTGTTCTGAGCAATTTCATTCAGTATCTGAAACGTATGAAAAGTGCAGTCAGTATTCAGCAGGTGACAACCACGTCACGCATTTTCTTTAGGAAGAAAATTAGTCGTGTCAACCGAACAAAAGAAGTTTGGCTTTACCGTTTTCTTGAACAGTGCACACTCCTCAGGAGTCATCGTATCTGCTTTGGCAATAACTGGGATTATGTTCACTTTGTCCTGTAGTCGTTTCATAAATTCCACATCCAGAGGCTTCAAGCTAATTGACACAAATGTGCAATCAAAGTCAAACACAAATTAAAAATATATAATAAAATTCCCATGTCACCTCAAAAATCACATTGACAGAAAAATTTCGAACCATGAGAAAAATTACATACTATAAGAGTACATTTCTCGCTAGGACAATAATTTTCCACGTTTGTGGTCACATCCTCTAATTATAGCAATATTTGTCTTTCATCTTACCCATGCCCGGATGGAGCTATGAAGTACAGGCAGGAATGAACCCTATTGTCTGGCGTGCTTCGGCGATTCACGCGAGATTCTGCGTTCAGGTAGTCTTCGGATTGACTTTCGATGTAATCGATGATGGGTTGCCAGCTAAAAATTTGAATGAACAAAGCGGAGCCATAAAAGCAGTTACTTAAAATTTAACGGTAATGCTAAGAAATAGCTTGGTGTTAGAGGTTCAATAGAGGCGATATCGAACATCCCGGAAATTCGAGAAACATCCTGGACAAAAATTAAAAAACAAAAATTCCACTAACCAATTGCTGTTGTCCACGGCGTCGCCAAAACCTGGCGTGTCGACAACAGTTAACTGAAGATTGACACCATTTTCTTTTAATAACACTTTGCTAGTGTCCACCTAAGGGCATGTCAAAGAGATACACTAGCTGGTTAGCGTGAAACCAAACTTAAAATAACGAATAGAGTAATCGGCTTGAGTTATCGGACTGCACTTTTAAGACTCGTGGCATACCTGTACAGTCTTTTTCGACCGCTGACTCGGGCCTGGGTATTCGTTGGAATATATGTCGGACAGGAACATGGAATTGATGAGAGTCGACTTGCCAAGGCCAGCTTCCCCTGTGAACAAAATTCGATTCATGCGTTAGCTTATTGCAACGAATCCACATAGTTTGGCCTTTTGGAGAAGCAAAAGAAATCATGGATATATGATTAGCAATTGTGGTCGAGATTTCTTTTTTATTAAGGTGTGGCAATTTCAGGTTTTAATCACTACAAATAAACATATGAAGGCATTTAAATAAAATGTGGCAGCAAGTTCGTGATTTACAATGATGTGAAGCATCAACGGTGCTTGTAAACTTATTTATCTCGTGACAGATCTTGGTAAATAACACATAATCGATTAAATGAAAGTTCACGTTGGATATCAAACCAGGGATCATTTAACCACAAATTTGGGCTCAACTGGGGTACCATGGCAGGTTGTCACATTTATTTTACAGCCAATCCTGATTAAATCTGATGGTGGAACACTCAACTGCGCAGTAGATTCTCCAAGGCTGAGCTAAGATGACGGAAACACCGAAATTGCAATGGTAAAAGCGCGACTTTTTATTGTCCGGGGTCTCGTACTATACAACTATACAAGCAATGGTTACGAAGGGAGAAAGAACTCGACGGAACAGAGTAAAACGTCCGAACTCAACTTGAGCAAACTAGCGAGACAAGACCTGCGTCATTGCTCTCGCGTGCGTGTGGGGGTCAACCCGTGACCCCTGCCTGGGGCAACCGTCTCAGCATCGTCGCGACCCTGGCGCACCCAGTGCTTGGTGGCTCCCAAACTCTGGGAGACCACCAAGCATCCGACTCCCTCGGAGGTGTCATTCCTCCAATGGAATAATGTCGACTCCGAGGAGCCAAAATAAATTGAAGGAACCATCATTCGCGTAATTGGCATCGTGCAAGTTTGTCCTTGTGTATGTTAACTAATCGTTGATGTCGTTCAATATACCCATCAGGCTAAGACTATTCAATTTTCAACCGAACACCGGCAGCTGGGCACATCATCGAAACAACCCCAACGACCAATTATTCAATAGACGCTCTGTCAATCAACAAATTCCGAGCGTCGATCGTCCTGAGTCCAATGAGGAAGCAATTTAAGACTAATGATATGTCCACATGTGCTCGCTCACGTATGTCGCCGCAACTGGAACAATGATGAATGTGGTTTCTTTCACCAAGCGAATATAGACACAACGTTTTAGAACTAATAAACTTCTTTTTCCCAGCAGTTCGATGTTTAAGCACCAATTCTCGAATTTTAATTAATAAATAATCATAAAAACTTTTCGCTGATCCTTTTCTGTTTTGCACAAAATTTATTTGATCTACAGTGAGTGAATGTCCATTTCGCCTTCCCCTTCACTCGTTATGACACACTAAAATTAACAAGTATTCTGCACTTTGGTCGCATTACTCCCTGTAAAAATAATTTTTAGCTCTTTTCTAGACACCGTTGATATCGTAATTTTTTCATTCTAAATAGTTTACTATTATTATATTAGAAGAGTTATCGTCAACTCTTGCTCGTCTTTTTTCGTCCGGCCTGTCCCGGACACAAACCCCCATTTTTATAGAAGAGTCTACTCACCGACCACCATGAGGGTGAACTCGAATCCCCGCTTGACGGCCTTGCGGTACACCTGATTGGGCAGATTGGCGAAACCGACGTAGCCCTCGACCTCCTTGGAGGTGGCCGAGGCGGCGTTGGCAGAAGTGGAGTTCATTTTCTCCTTGAGGGCGCTGCTGGTGCTGTTGCCGGTGCTGCCTAGTCGCGTGGAGCCCTCGTCCGGGTGGTGGTGGTCCCTGGTCGTGGAGGCGGCGGCCGCGGTGCCGTTGGCAGTGCTCGAAGCGGACAGTGAGGTCGGTCCATCACGGAAGAAGATGTCGCGCTTATTGGAGAGCTGTTTGTGGGACAGAGAAAAAACAACTGTTGACACACAAACGTTGGTAAAGTTGGTGCATGCCACAGTTGGATGCACAGCACAGTTAATTGGCAGAATTATATCCTACAAACACCACTCGGTATAGCAAATTGCCTGAACGAAATAATTTTTTTTTAAAACAGCCAGATTTAAAAAAGCCAACTTAGAAATAATTTTAATCATTTGATAATTTCTAATTTCTGAAGAGTGGAAGCCAACTTCATAAGATTTCGTAGACTACCCACATTTGTTTTACTTTTAACCTGCAGTCACTCAAATCTTATGATGTTGCTTGTAACGAGATTTATTTGCATATCAACGATCCATGAGTGCTTGTCAACTGTCGCCGTTTCAAGTTGATATGCGAGGATTAGCGCGGAAATCAAGCAGACTGACATAACAATAATGTGGTCTACCGAGGACAATCCATCAACGAGGCAGAAATCCGTCAACAAAGATATTGTTCGCAAGGACGTTGCATTTTATCTGCTGACATTTCGACCAATTACATATGCAGTTAAACGCTTATGAATGTTAGCATCAGGCTACAATAGAATGGGATGGTTGCCCTAAGTTTATTGCCACAGGAACACTTAATAAATAGTTTAGAAGGAAGTGAAGGTGCCCAGTTCACCTTATATTTCCTTTCATGGCGTGAATTCGCGGCCAGGATGCAAATGTGGGATCCATTAAGATATTGGCAGTTCGTAATATCATTAGATGCCGCTAATATCGTGTGGCATTGTAAAAAAGTAAGGCGACAAATCGATATTGGATGAATGTGTTAGATTTCCCCAACATGTTAAGTCACTGGGAAAACTTACCAATGGGTTTAGGCAACAATGGTCTAAAAGACTTACCATGAACACTACATTCGTCAAGTCCAGCTTGGCCAATTAACAGCGCCGCCAACGGCGACAAGTGAAGCAAAGTGCTTCAGTGCGATTTGGCACAGCAAAGTTTAATGTAGTGCAATACAGATACCCAAACAACCTCTTTTAGTTTGTCGCAGAAAGATAAAAAAATTAAAATTGTGTGAGTCCTAGCCGCAGTATTCTTAGATCGTTTACAACATTAATGCTTGCTGGAATAGCGCCAGCCAACGCTCCGATGCCAACAGAATTAAACGCACCGCGAAATTCCCGAGACATAATTTCAAAAATAGCCATAAAATTAGGTTTCCTGGCGACAGGAACGTGCCCATGCCGTACTGTATAATAAAACAGTTCCCATTGTCTACATGCACAGTTATGAATACATCTAGTTGCCCACGAAAGAGGCGTTCATTTTTATATGACGGAGGAAGAGGAGGGTTCAGGGAAACCGCGATCGTTGGCACCTGCAACCCTACCTACAGCCCCTTACCCCCTCCCCTTCGGCGACTGGCATTTTATCACTTATAAAACACAGCCACCCGTAACACTAATAGAATCATTACCCACGCTCGCTCTTTGTGTTTATGTAAATGTGGGCGTCGCCAAAACGGCGGGGGTAACACGCGCGTCGTCCAACCCCTCGGGTTCCCGAATTCATGACGACGACGGGCGGCAGTAATGTCAACAGAAAAAAAGCTATTCCAGTGTCTACCGAACCGTAGACAGCCCTAAGACCCGGTGGTTTTAATTTTCTCGACATTTACGGAAAACTTAAAAGAAATTGTGACGCGTCGGTGTTTATATAAATCCTAACTGCTTTGACCTAATTGCACCTCGACAGCACCTTTCTGGCAATGTGGTTTCTGGCAAATGCCTGTTCACGCAATATTGGTGACAGTATTTTAAAAAATCTGATTTAGACAAGCATGACCAGAATGGCAGAAATCAAAATGGGAGAACCAATTAGCCCTGCTCCCATGATGGGCCTGTGTTGATGGAGTGATTGTCTACAGATCAGAGGGCAGTGGATTCGAGAGTGTAACTGCTCACTCTTTGGACTTTTCCTGACGGATGTGTGGGTGGGTGCTCTTTTGATGCTTGTGAGCTCCAGTAAAAAAAAAGCAGATATACCAAAGAATAACTTAACCATATATGAGTAAACTGACTGAATCTTGATTTGAGCACTTTATGTTCAGAGCCCTGTGTAATTGATGAAAAAGTAAATTATTCTGAGAATCTACTGTACATTATATACTGAGAACGAACGACTACATTGATGGACCAATCAGATTACCCATAATATTTGTACTAGGCCAAAAATATGATCTAGGGTTTCAGGAGGCTACGTATCCACAAACTGGAAGAGAAGAAACGAGCAAAGACTCGATGAAGCAACTATCCGTTCCAGGGTGGCTCTTTCGGGGCTGCAGTAGCAGGATGCTACGTCTAGGACTCCTCGCCGGTGTACGTGTTGTGAAGCGGACGAAGAGATGACGCTGCCGTTGTCATGACAACCCATCCACCACAACGTTCCACGGAGTCTCCAGGAGTCCAACGATAACAAAACACTACCAAAATATTTTCTGTATCAACGTTCTTACCAAAATATGCCCAACTCATGCCATTGTCGCGCTCAACATCAACTGAAAAAAATATATAAAGGTTTCCAGACGCCAGATAAATTCACGCAGATTACGACTAATTACATAAATATGAAATGCAGCTGTCGTAGTAGGACGTTCACAGCACCGCCGCAATTTATTTGCACACTCGACATTAATTCGACCCACCTGTGACGCAACCTTGGGCTACGCGTGCCACTCTATTCACATTTCCTCTCAAGGTAATTTCAAATACAGTACGTGCTGATGATTGCTCCAAAGCCACAGGAAACAAGAACATCAATTAAACTAAGCACAATGCAGGGTGGGAGCACCTGTCTTAAGGCTAGCCAACGCGTTTCGCGCAGGCGTCGAGAGAGATTAACCTGAACAAACGACAATGAAGCTTCCTGACTGTACGCATGGCCTACTTCGAGAGCGATTAAACAAGAGTAACATACGGGCGAGTGGGACGACGTGAATGGGCAAAAGTAAAAACTTGCCGTATCTCATTCGTATGAGAACAATCCAAATCATATTCCCGAGAAGTCCCTCTTTCTCGTCCACCGTTCTAACAAATACAAATCACAAAGCCAACAGAAAATGGAGACGTTCTCCAATGTATCAATTGATTCGCATTAACACTTGGGAGTGATCACGTTACATTCTTGAAAATCCAATTTCAGGCAATAAACCGCCCCCTGAAATTGTGTGTGCCATTGAACGCATAACGGGTGTTCCATTGAGATGGTTGCCTTCCTCCCGCCCACGTTTGTAAAACGGAGACAACGTAAAATCGATTTTGGGTCGTAAACCCAGTGCACGGGGGAGTAAAAGACGGAACAAATATTAAAACCAAAAATTGAGCAAACAGAAAAGGTGACTCGAAATACGAGCCCAGGGCATGCCGAATGATCTTGAAATTAGAACATTTTGGTTACCAAATATTGCAATGGTAAACAATATACGTTAAAAGTACAGTACCAACACACTACAACCGAAAAAAAGCAAATACTCAAGCCGAGAGCGCAGTGAAAAAGATGGCGACTACAATGCAAGTAGCACAGTCACAATCGATGACAAGAATTTACAGCAACAGAAGAAAAAAACATGTCAACCTGATTACGTACATTCTTGCAGATCACGGTTCTTTGACTAACAAAGAATCAGATCAGATCAATTATTTTGCGACAGAAAGACTCGACTTTTGCTTCTAAATTAATAAAACGAAGCAAAGCTCCTAAAACTTCATATCTGTAACAAACACATAATTGCAACATGACATTCTATGAAATCATTGAAACACAACGGAACGCGTCGCGTCATGTGAGCATTTTCGCAATCCTTCCATAGTACAAAAACTAAATCTCCATTGCAATAGACTCACGAGCAAACGAGTGACTCAAAAAACAAATATGTCCACAAGCTCAACGAATTAGATAGAGGGGGCCAAATAGGCTATCTTGCAGTGCTGACTAACATGTTTTGGCTTATATGCCAGCTGAATGAAATACAGTGTAAAGCCATTTGCAGAGTTTACATAAACGTTGGACGGCGCAGCTGGCAACCCCCAAAAAAGGTTTGTTTACACCGCGAGGGGAGGAGTGCTTGAACAGTAAACCATATAAACCGTGATGACGTTTGGGCAAGGGCACATCTGTTTCGGCGATCAATAGGCCGTATCCAGATAATTAACTGCTTGCGACATACAAACCAAAAATTCATTGAGTCTCAAAAACAGTCCCTGTTCAAATGAGGGGAAGCATTTGGCATCTGGCACATCTGAGAAGCCGATGAAAACTCAAAACAAGGTACGATACACTCAGATTTGTTAACAATTGGAATCGGAAATTTGATTTCATAAAGACTTATGGGACCCATGAGACTTGAAGCAAAAACGAACATTCCCATTGCTGTGCTAGGTTGAAGAACATTTTCAAACGAATTATAGAAATATATAATTCAACAATCAGCAAAAGAGGAACAAGTTATAATTTTTGGTGCACTCAGAGGAAGGGCTATAAAATTGACATCTTGAAAACATACACCCTCCCTTGAATTAAAAGTAAATGCAGTACTCCATGAATAATGAAAAAAATATTTGCAAATGAGGCATTAAACAACATACGACCACACAAAGTACAGCACGAACTTGCCCATAAAAACAACTCCCCAATTATATCAAGTGTTCTCTTCAACGCCCATCTTGAAAGCTGCCAAATCTCCAAAACAGTCAAGATGAACGAGGACAGTCAGCGCTTGCCCCTCTCAAAACAGAAACAGCAAAAATTCTACACAATATTAACATTTGGCAATAATTATTTATGACACATGAACACGATGTTAAACGCGTCAATAAACTACCTGGTATGGGTCCTTCTTAAAGACTGCTTATTTTTAACAGGATGAAAATACCGTATTTGTTAACCGTATAAAGAATTAATAGCCGAATTGACCTGGCTATCACACGCTGGCAAGCCTCTTAAAAATGAGCGTAGAAGAGAATGATCCCATTTTCCCCAAGACCTCTAAGAATGACTGGAGAAGAATGACGCCATGTCTTGAAACAAGGGCAGATGGGCATCTGGATTTTGCGGCAGATGTGCCGGAACAACCAACTACCACGCATTCTCATCCCTGACTCTGGAATAGTGATCCCGCAAGGAGTTCCAAAATGGCATCCCATCACGAGTTTGCGCCAAGGTTCATTTATTTTTGCGAGTCTGTTGAAAAAGGGATCATTTCGGTCATATCCACCGGCGAATATATTTTAATTGGAAGTTGTTGGCGCTGAAACACGCCTATTTCTCGGCTTGCGCATAGAAACTGAACAAGCGAATTCGGGGCACAGTCTTGAACCGTCTGACCCCACCGGCCCCGGCCGGAGAAAAACAAAATAGAAGTTTAATCGCCAATTACGAACTGCATGAACTGTATGTCACTATGTCGCTGAACATCGAACTATGGGGGCAAACTCTGAACAGAATCAGATATTAATTAGTCTCATACATGCCCAAATGGTCAAGAGCACTCACGCGTGAAATCAAATTACCGACTAGCAGTCACATTTGGAAACTACACACTCGTTAACGCCAAAACTCCCGCACACCTGCAGGAAAAATAATGTAAAAATATCAAATGTCTGTTAAAGAAAAGGAACAACAGGGCACTTGGGAATGAATCACTTGATATATTGTGCATAACCAAGATAAGCATAAAAACTGGACAAAAACCAGTAGCAGCGTTCGCGACTTCACCCCCACAGTCTGTGTTGTAACCAAGTCAGAAAAAAGTGAGATAAAAATATGTTAAGAGTCATCTGGCATCGCTCAGATTTTATCTGACAAGTTGACAACACTGCGGTAATAAACACCGAAGAACCAACATAATGGAAACGCTTGTCGTCAAACAGAAATTTACCATATAAGAATGGATGAGTTCGGGACAGCGCCGAATAAAAGACGAACGGAGTGACGGGTTCTAAATATTTAGAATTAATAGATATTAGAGATTTAACCGCTTGACCAAAAGAAGTCTACAAAATACCATTTCCCATTATTTTAGATTTTAAAATATATACATCAATATTTGTTTTCACATGTGACGTATTTTTATTTTATTACTGTATACATGTGAAAACTGACAGGCATGAAATTCTAAGTCCTCCCATTACACGTAACTACGATTTTGAAAATCAACGTCAAACCAGGGTACCCTGATGTGGTTGCCCCTAAATTCACCACATTGGCAAACCTCCTTCTGAAGAACACTATCGTAAAACTGACTGGTTCTCTTGCAACCCGTCTCATCACTCTCAAATATAATTTTTGTGTACGACCGTGACCTTGCGTGTACTTAAAAATAACATCGTGACGAGACTCCCCGAGTTCCCTTCCCTGCCTGGTCCTGCTCAGCCGGCTGGAACACCGCAAAATCTTGATTTTGGTCCAAAATTCGCTGCCGACGACAGGCGTGCAACATACATATCTGAGGCAGGCAAGCAGAGGCCGATAATCCCAACCCCAGTACGAGCTCAAGAGCAAATCCAGCGCGGCACACCCACCCGCCTACCCAAAACCATCGGGATGGACTAATCCGGCGGTGGCACAACAGGATAAACCAGGGGAGGAGGAGAGGCTCGACGAACGAGAAACGTCAGACGTCCACACCCAACCAACCAATAACGCCCCCACGCAATTAGAAATTGGTTTTCGATTCCCTGAGTCACCAACAAGGCCGATTGCTACGGAAAAACAGATCCGATAAGCCAGAGAGTGAAAATCGTTTTTGTGTTTTGGTATTGATTTTGTCGATAGCGATAACAGTAAATACGTCGGCGAAAAACAAGAGACAGTATAAAAGCCGAGTTGGTCCAGGGTTCTCCAAAATCGACTTTTTCAAGTACGACGAGGTAAAACAATAAAATTGCGTTTTTAACGAAAAACGCAAAATCCACCGCAATTACAATTTGTGTGGAGAACATGAACGTCGGGCAGACCGAACGAAAAAGACGAACACGAGTGGCGGACTCGCCTGGTTATAATGATATTTTACTATTATTTTTAATTGAACTGGTAATTGCGAAAAAATACAGTTTCGAACAGACCGGGACTTCGCAATTACCAGTTCAATTAAAAATAATAGTAAAATATCATTATAAACAGGCGAGTCCGCCACTCGTGTTCGTCATTTTCGTTCGGTCTGTCCCGAAGTTAATGTTATCGATTAAAATTCATACGGACGTTCGAACAAAAATCTTTCTCATTATAATTTGTGTTATGGTCAGCCACATTTTCAACCATTACCTATTCTTTCAGAAGCAAAATCTATTCAGTCTAGGCGCATGAATAGAAATTGTCGGTTAGAAATGTTCGAGAATTAGAAATTTCATGACAGGGGGAGGAATCCATAATAATAAAGGTAGGGATATATCAAAGAGGAACAGCATATCTCCTGGGGAAATATTTCTCCCCCTCTTGCACGTTAATGCGCAGAGTGGTTTTGTCTCTCCCGCTAAAGTAATCACCAGGACTACCGATTGGGAACCCCACCAACCCAACGGCTAGTCAGAAAACTGGACTGTTAGAAACATAATCAATTTTTCTAGAACACCTCCTTCCTCCCTACAAATCCCGGAACACGACTGGCAGCCATACGATGGGTGCTGGGGTTTACCAAGAGGTGGCGCACATTTTTTAACTTTTGGCAATGGGTTTGGAATGGATTGGTAGGATGCAATTGCCGTCGCTAGTGGTGCTGAGCACAAAACCCAACTCACCGCTGTGAGTGCTTACTGGTCTCGACAGTCCAAAACCACAACCGATTGCACTGTGTCGTCATCGAAATATTGCAACGATTCGAACCACCAACAGAGAGCGCCACAAAAACTGTCACGCATAGCGCCCATAGGAACCACATTCTACCCCCAGGCCATTGAGCAAACATGACTCACCATGGCGTGTGGCGTGCAGGCATTCGCATCTCCCTCCCCCTCCCCTACCTCTACCAGACTTGACATTTCCATGTAGTAGTCACTGAGTAAAAGGGGGAGGGCCACACAATTCCGCGCACGTAACTAATAAATAGCTCGTCTTCGAGAGCCAAGAGAAATAAATAATCGAGCTACGGGAGTCTATTTTAACGACTGTACATTTGCCGGAATCCGCAGCATTTGGTACAGCTGGGAGCCACAATCAAGACAATAAAATCGAAAATGCCTGGATCAATCAATATAAGGCGTTTGGCTCACGTATTTGATTGCGTACGGAAAGAAGAAACTTGAGATCACACTTAAACAGAGAGATTAAACACCCTCCTGTGACCCAACACATAACATACTCAAGTACAGAAAGTCGCTTCGTGTAACCTGCAACTAGCTCCCTTTCCAGGAAAATATTGACCTGCATATGGGGGTCTCAGGAAATGACATCGAATTGGTCGGGTGTGCAATGAAGCGTTAGAAGTTGGAGTTGACATGCTAGAAAATTCAACACAATGCCTCTTAACAAAACATCTAAAAAATGTAACATTTGATCAGAAGTCGAAACAACCAAAGGTACTGCGTGACTACGTAGTTGCGTAGCTAGACTCCAGGTGCCATCGACCCCAGACAAATTGAGACTACAAGCAAATTTTGAGACTGGGCCCACAAGACGCAGGTTACACCTCCCGGGTCATTCTTTTGGAGGGGCCCCAACAACGGACGACTACGCCACATGTCAAAATCCACTCGCATCTGGCGTGCTCAGTCAACACAACATGGGTTTATGTACTCTACGAAAAAGAGAGGGCGAATTAAAAATTTTCTACAGACCTACGTCACCGGGCAACTGGAGGCACACACATGCAAATAATTGAGGGATTGAGAAATTGACAGGGAGATTTCGTATGCACAGTTGAGACGACGATAACATTAGGGGAGGAAAGAGAAGGGAGCACGTCCCAACCACGCCCCCTTTTCCAGATGAGACCTTCGAAGGATCAACTCGCTTCTCGATTAAACACCACACCGACCGGTCAATTTATTTTCTCCGGATACACGCTCGATCCATCGTTTCTGTAACGATAGCAGCGCGTTTCATAAAATCCATATTTAAATGAAATTGGTAATAATCAAAAAAAAAATTAATGATACCTCCATACATTTAAAAAACGAAAATAAACGGGCATATTGTATTTCATTTGGCATCCATTGAAACCCCGCCGACAAACTATTTCAACCCAAGGATCTTATAATAAAATATTCATAGTAAATTCATATTAAATTTATAATGAAATAGGGGTTGTCTCCGGGACAGCACCGGACGAAAAAAAGACGACCAGAGTCGGCGAGAAAGTAAGTACCTAGGATCTTTAGTAGGAAAAACAGGCGACTAGTTATCAGTAGATTTCAGAATTGGTCGACCCCATGGACTTGATCTCAATTCCATCGATCGAAAGGAACAGGAGGTTTCGATTATCGGAAGGGCTAGGGGCGCTCATTGAAAGGGGGACGACGGCACTCACTGCACACGGGAGAAGATACTCACGTGTGCTACGGAGGCGGCCGGCAGAGAGCCGACGGTGGCGGTGACCGAGGTGGCGGACGCCGGCGGCGTGGGCGGGGGGTTCGACCCCGTCGGCGAGGGCGCCTCGCTGGTGGGTCCGTTGGGCGCGGCCACCCCGTCGTAGGACTTGAGACGGGAGGTGAAGCCGGTGTAGCGGTACGACGAGTAGGATCCCTTCTCCAGGCTCGACCCGACGGCACTGCCGCCGCCCAACGAACTGGCGGCCGACGTGTAGGAGGTGCGCGGGGCCGGCGTGACGGTGGCGGCGGTGCGGGGAGCCGGGGCCGGGGCGGTGGCGGGCGCGCCCGTACCGTCGTCCGAGGTGGCCGCTCGCTTGTCGGCCAGCTCCGCCATGCGGGCCTTCAGCCGACGCTCGCGGTCGGCGGCGGAGGAGGCGGGCGAAGAGCGCGGCGGCCCCACGCCGTTTTCCACCACGTCCGCTGTCAGACCACCACCGTTCATGGCGTCGTGTATCGTTGGTCGGAGAGCAACCAGGAGTCCACTAGATCCACACAAACAACACACACGCCGACAAATTATATTCCTTATCCGCCGACGAGAATTTCAGAATTCGAAACGCCGAACGCGAAAACAAACACCACCAGGTGGAACACAATTTTGCCGTAGTGTGCACCGAAATCCAGGTTCGGAATGCTGGGGCCTGCACACGAAGGCCGCGCGGAGAGAAATATTTTCTCCGTTCTCCTGCCGCACACACACGGATCGACTGACGTTCCACACAAAGAGCGACGAATGGACGACCCCCGTCAGTCGCAGGGGGGAAAAATTTGGATGGAGAAGAGAAAAAAAATATGGCAACTATGAAGGGTTCAAGGAGAGACTAGCTGAGCGTTGTGCCAGTGTTGCTCGGTGGCGGAGCGCCTCCTCTCTTTCCTGGCAATGAGCCGCATCTGCTCGTCGTTTGTGAACGCGTGTGCACGCGGTTCGCTCGCCAAATAAAATCCTCCTCCGCAAATGTGTTAGGGTAGCCTCGGTGTTATACCCCCCCCATTCAACAAGGACAAGTCTGTGTGGTTAGATAAAAGAGGCGTTGTCGCATTTGTCAACAACCCAATTGTCATCTATTGTACAACGCATATTCCTCTTGTTTACATTTGTATCAGTGGCCATGGAAAGTGGGACTTAGGTGACGAGGAAACACGAGCCGAAACGGAAACGCTCCACGGTCTAGTCTGGTGCTGTTCAGACTGCCGGACTTTGAAAGTGCTAGTAATGGATTCCCCCAACCAGTAAATCTCCATAACCACAGGATATGAAGAGTACCTCAAAGTCGCTCTACCTATGAGTTCACACGAATTGCCCTACTGTATTTTGAAAAATTTAAAATGCTTGTTTCATCTGCACTGACCTCCACAGGTGGAAGCACATAATCAAATCTACCCAAAATCTTTAAGAACTCCAGACTAAAAGAATTTTAAATGATTTAATTTTTCATGATGGAAGTTTTCTATATTCGTGCACACACTAAGCGGCGCAGTGTTGAAAATCAGTTGAATAGCTTCAAATTCAAAGCATTCGGATTCAGCCACCTTTATTATTTTAATATAATAAATAGAGGGTTGTGCCCGGGACAGCGCCGGACGAAAAAAAGACGAACAGAGTCGGCGAGAAACTCATCAAATAAAATAATATAAACCCCTCTCTATTATTCAATTAAGGATAAACTAACTGAGAACCACTGCAACTGACGACAATCAAAGGACGATGACGATTCACACTTATGACACTTCAAAGAGTTTCTCGCAGACTCTGTTCGTCTTTTTTCGTCCGGTGCTGTCCCGGGCACAACCCGCTATTCAAGACGATCCTTCCCTTATTTATATTATATATATATATTCAAGACTATCCTTCCCTCTTTTATTTTTGATCTATTATTTTAAGTTCGCGACAATCCAACCTCAGGATCCAATTCCGGACATTTTGCGGCGCCATGGTCACCCTCAAGTAACCTCCCTACGGCCTCAGTCGGCGCGCGCCGCATTTCTCCGTCCCCAGTTTCTCCCCCTGGTGGCGGGTGGGCGAACTGCGCGGGGCACGAGCCAATTTGCATTGAGGGAGACAGCTTCAAAAGATGGGCGTGATTCTTTGGTTGATGGAAGAGAAACATTTCTGTTGGGACGCGCGTAGCATTTCCATGACAATCGTACACCATTTATTTTGTCGAATGTCGCGGCTGGCATTTCTTTCTAACCAGGAATCTGGTAACTACTAGTTTGAAGGTTCTAGCTTTCACGGGAATTACAATCCAAATAGTTAACGATGCAATAAAGATTGAAGCGGGTCGTGGCTACTTACCCCAACTGCCGCACGCATTGTTTGTGATTGGGGTGGAGCGTGGTTAGACGGATTCGTTTTTGAGTTCATGCAAAGAAAAATAAATAAAAATCAAAAATAAACTACATTGAATGCTATTTTTTCACACAACAAATGTTATTAACTATTCACACCATATATATATATGCATCTAGAATAGAAGACAGAATATAAAATATTTCGTAAATAAAACTGTGCCAGATTACAATTACGATAACATCAATAAAACCGACTTTGTCTAATTGAGATTTTTTAGTACAGGTATTATTGGGGTCTCGCAGTTTTACTATCTAAGTTTACGTTGAGATAATTTATGCTGAAAAACTGTTTAATTTTTCGAGAAAAAAACGGTAACAATTTAAACACATTTAAACAACATTCTGGGGATAAACATGTTTACATGTATCACGAAAAAAAGATAAACTAGATATTAAATTTTTTTAAAAACACATGCTGGTTTATACAATCTGGTGCATGAACTATAAACATTAAAAACAACAAACAAATACATGCGCGGGTGGAAAGATTGTGATGAATCAAGGAAATAACGTAAGAAAAGAAGCAAGCAGCGTGGCAGAAGAGTCACTGAATATCACATTTTATGCCCCTGTACAACATTGTATCATCAGCATAGGTTTATGTTGGATTGGACGACTTCACATATATCATTGACATATGTACAACAGCAACAAAACAGGGCCCAAAACACTGCCCTGTTGCACTCCTGAGGTCACATCAATCCATTCAGAGTGGACACCAGAAACAACAACTTGTTGTTTCAGATTGCTTAAAAATGCTGCTATCCAATCTAAAATTTGATTACTAATACCATAACCATTTACTTTAGCTAATAATCGTTGATGAGGTGTCAAAAGCTTTGCGAAAATCAAATTTTACCCAACGTTCTTTTTGTTTCATTCATATTTGTTGTTCGAGCCAATATTCTTAGCCCGACACATGCGATCTAAATGTCTTGCCTAAGCAGAGAAATATCATTATTGTCTCGTTCATAATTTAAAAATATATATATATAAAGTATTTTCGGTATTTTTAACGTTGTGTGGCCCTTGCAAGCATTTGTACAATTTAAAATTAATAAACTATTTCCAGGATGATGGGTAAAATATAAATGAGTGTAAATGAAATGCCCATTTCCGCCAGACAACAGTGTGCGTTTAGGGTAAATTTAAACAAAAAATAAAAGTTCTCTCAAATTTGCAATAGCTGTGGTGGCGTTGTAAATTCAAGTGATTTAGCACGGCTCTGTCCCGTGTTTGATCTATTACGTCGTAAATTGAGATTGCAACTATGAATGGGGTTTGCATATAGAAAATTAACTCAGCGGCCTCGATAATATTCTTTTACCACCCTTTTTTATATGTCCCACCGTCGACAGAAACTTCTTCACAGAAACTGGGTCAGTTGGTAAAAGGTTTCTTTGTGTTCGATTTCCTGTGCACACCACTCGTCGGTGCAACGCACCGCGCAATATCCTGCGCCTAGTTGAAAGGTTACAATTATTTGCACAAAAGCCAGTCTCATCGACGGACGTTCTGGATGCACAAAACATCCCTATGCCGAGCTATCTATCACAGAAAGTGATCACATGATCTAGTTGCATGAGTGCCTCGGGTATTTTATTCCCTAGACTATCCTATTCAAAGTACAGCGAGAGCTAATAACCTTACCAAACCCAGAACACGGCTGGGGGAACAACGACGTCCGAGCTGGCAAAACTCAGAAATGTACAAAACGACAGAAAATTTGCGAAACATAATGACTAATTGTTTGATTGATCCTAACCACACTTTCGTCAAAACCCAACAATTAATTTAAAGAAATTAAAAATTGTGTTACCAATTTTCCGGTTAGCAAGCCAGCTCGGACATCGTCGTCGCCCAGCCGTGTTCTGGGTTTGGTTGGTAAACCCTCGCTTTACTTTTACATTTTTCTCTGAGACTTTAAGGCCATGCTTGTAGTATTTCGAAGCAAATCTACATTAGATTCCTTATTCTTTATCCTATTCAAATGGATATTGTGGTGAGAAGGAATAGCAGTCCGCAGCGCTAGTTGGAAAAAAATCCAGGAAAGGCTTTCTTAACTGGTTTTCTCTCTTCACACCCACACCAGACGTTAAGAAAATTGTTTATTTTTTTATTTACGTAAGGTGTTACGCCAGACCACAGTGAATCAGAACCGAATTTAAATAAGCATAGACTTTTTCGCCGATCGCTTCGAACGACATCTGGGAAATTTAAGAAAAGAGCACACACAGCACGGGGTAATGATGAATTTAGTTACGGCATATGCTTTCCTCAGAATAATAAAGCCGAATATTGGTCATGTTATAATGATTGCAACGAGTTATTTATTCATAGTGGACACTTATTTTGACCGGTTGGCACAGTGCGGTTTCCTCACAAGATGCTAAGCGCCAGTTGCGTTAACACATTTCATTTTGGACAAAAAAACTACATACACTGAAAATAATGAAGCAAATAATGTTGAGTATTTTAAGTCGGCAGGTAGCGTTCAGGAATGATCGATGGCGTTTCTTTGGGGGCACCAACATGAATTTTAGGTAGTGTAGGCTAAATCCAAGACTTTACACACTTGAGTGACTATGTTTGTTATTGTTAGTCGAAATTGTACAGCAATTGCGAACAGACCACCACCATTTATTCCTCAAAACGTACTCACATTTCGAATTGGACTTTGATAGCTCATGATCTATTGGTGGACAAAAAGCAATAGCCAATTAAAGAGGCCGCTTGGCAAAATAAAACTTAAAATGAAATAAAATAAAAAGTGCAGAAGCACGCTGATTCGGATATATTTTTAAAATAGAGACATAAAGCTAGATAGTAAAGTGGCAAAAATCCGAAAGAAACATGAATAATACGAAGAAAGGAACGATATCTGTAACAACCACGATGGCTGGCCATGTTACACTCAGTCATAATCACCGAAAAAAACAAATTTGAAGAAATTACTTCAATTACGCTATACTATCTAGCTTTATGTCTCTATTTTTTCTTAAAATGAAAGCTGGCGAATTAGAAAGCACGCAGGATTGCAACTAGTTGTAAACACTTACCATAACGCTTTCCGCCCAAAAAATCTTGTTATCCCAAAGTTAAAACCAAGTTGAGCAAAAATGAAAGAAAAAAAATAATAAATTAGGTTTACGCTAAAGCGAAAATTTCTCATTAAATTATACGTATTCGAACAAGAAACTATCAACCTAGTTAATTTAAGATAAATTAGAACGTGACAAACAAAATTAATAAATGATCACTGTTACACGATCATTTTTTTCGCTTCAATGCCTGTACTTAGGAAAGATTTACATGTGTTACAATCCCTTCCGGTTTAATTAGTATCAAGATGATCTATGTTATTGCTGGGAATTACATTTAACGTTCTACCACCGCACCTTAATACCTTTCCAAAATCGATATTTTAAAGGAACTATCAATTCAGCATGCAAATAAATACAGATCACATGCCAAATGTCCCAATTGCATTACACATGTTAGAAACGGTTAGTCGGACGACTGAGCCCACTTATTCAATGGAAGCCGCAAACACAAAAGGTCTGAGAACAGAACTAAACACCGGGAAGTCGAACTTCTATACTTGTGTACAGCAGTTGATGCGAAAACGAGTACGAAGTGGAGACACAATGGCAGATAACGTTACAGGTGTATTCGTGAAAAATTAGTTACGGGCATTGTCTAATTTCGTGCTGCCAGATCTGCGGGAGACTTCTACAAGAACGGATACTGAAATTGGAGAATCAAATGCCTAGAATTCTGCTGAATGCCGTATGCATTGTAGTCGCCACACACCCGCCCGCCTTAGTAGCTCTTGAAATTGATATTGTCTATTAACAGCTTTGCGAATTACAAAATAAAAATAAGTTGAAGCGTTGGTCGTGTAGACAAAACCTGTAGAAAATGACTGTCGAGAAGGGAAGATTCAGTATACAGAGTATTGATGATTTCAGTTTTTATCATATATCAGTTTATGTCCAAACGAGTGAACCTTTACGGGGGATTGAACCTCTGATCCGTATGATGAGTTTTGTCCATTTGACCAAAAGAGGCTCGTGCATGTACTAAAAATTTGAAAATTCACTACGCAACATTTTTTCAGATGTGTTTGGATTCCAAGTGATATGACGCTCAAATTGTGTGGCTATTTGACTGGATGTTCACAAATGCATCTGACAACTGCATCTGAATTCAAATCACCGAAAATAAAAGAATTTTGGAAATTGCAACAGCGCACACACTAGAAAAATTTACGCATTACCAAACAAGCTAATTAGATTCACTCTACGCTAATAAAACGAATTACTTGGTCTTCTCACGCATATATGTACAACAAAGGCAATGCACACACGATCGCGATATCCCATGACTAATGAACATTTTTTTTAGTATAGCTTGGACAGTCGATGAAGTATGCCTATACAGAGCTTGTTGTACAACATCCAGTAAATTGGCTTAAGCCATGTGAAAACTGCGCTGGAGCTTGACGAATTACAACAAGGACCAAAGCGGATCAGCAATCAAAAACTTTAGTCTGTCGCAAAAGAAACTTGAGTGTGCGAGGACAAATTCGTACCGGCATTGTCGAGACAAGGCATATGCAAATTCGGTATCGACATGCCAACTAACCAGCAATTACACGGAGAAACGTGACTCTTAAGTAGGATTTGAAGGCATGAAAAATTATAAATTATGTAGTGTAAAATCGCATTGCATCTAGCTTTGTGTTTTTATTTAATTTACTTTTATTTTAGCCAAAGAGCATGCGACAAGCATAGTGAACGGAGCGCAGAAATGTTAAGACAACGGGCGTGTCGGTTTTCCAGCCGTATTTACGGTTTCTAATTATTTTCCAGTGAATAGTTGCTAATGCACCTAGTAGAAAAATTCACTCACTGAAGGTTATGCTACTGTATATTCTCAATACATGGGTATGTACTGCCAGTGATAGCTGATCAGCCAATAAAGTTCAATAGTAAGGCTAGGTTAGGTTATACATTTTTTTCTTCATTTCTACACTGTACTATGTTGTAGCATTCAAAAATGAATGTTTTCCTCTAGGTATTTCTCAAGTAGATTATTTAATCTGACTCACATTGGAAGTTTCGAAACAACTATTATTTGAGAGTGGCACAACGACTTCTAAATTATTGTGAGACTAAACGATAGCAGTTTCAATGTATCAACATTACTAATATAAAAGAAATGCCAACGATACAGCATCATTTGTTTTGGCAATGGTTTGACACACATACACTAGATGAATTTCTCCGTCGACCAGGAATAACACCTTATGTAATGCCAATATGTCACATGACAATCTGAGAAAGGAAGTGCAACAGTCCTTCAAAGAAATGGCACACATTTTGCGTGGCGCATTGACAACAGAACAAAAGGGGCTACAGCTATTTTTATAAAGGTCCACTGTTTCACTCTTGAATCTTGATCGTTCGACAGTGAAGTAAATCCCAGATATATCTACCCTACAAAAAGTTCATTTTCAGGGAACATGTAAACGTGCACAAGCGACACTTAAAGGTAGGAGTGTGTACGAGTAAATGAAGTGTCATGTATTCAACAGTGAATGTTGGTCTTCGTCAAATGACAGCGGCGCCCAGTGGGAATTTAAGCAATGCAGCGAGAGTGATTGCACCCCAAGAGACAGACTAGGATGCCAGGGGTACTCATATTAGACCGGGACACAGGATACCCACTGTGCAGCAAGCCAAAATGGCCTTGAATGCAAGGGAAGGTCTTTGCGGAACTGCAGTATCGATTCGACACTCAACCAAGCCGAAAAAAGATGTTCATGTTAAGCACGTCATCGGCAATGAACCATCAAACAATGGCATGCTTAACCCCGGGCACAGATTGAATTCTACTAACTGCAAATTATTGGTGGACGGTCGGTCCATCGATAGATCCTAGAGCGGGCCGCACAGTTGACTGACAGGATGCGGCCCGGGGGCAATGAAACCTTGGCCGTGGAAAGCTTATAGCAGGCTTACTTGTTAAAGGATTAATTTACCACCTTGGCCATGTCTTGAGACTCAATTTCTCATGTCCCAGAACAATTATAGATTAAGCTTGAATCAGACGGGACAAAACGAAGTCCCCAAAATGATTTACGGGTGTTTCTTTACGGGAACAATGGGTGAAATCGGCCCACGCCTCCCCCAACATTTTAAACCGGGCGAGGCTGCCCTCACCCGAGTTCTATCAGTTGGCGCACCTAGCGACTAACTCCGAATTCAATATTCCATGGCAATTTCCCCACTGACTTTGCGCACTACCGCTAGGTGCGCTGCAGTATACACACCAGCAAAGTAGTAAGCGCAGCCACTTTGGAATTTGTACATTTGTTATCACCAAAATTATTGATATATTTTTCCGCATCCTGTCAACGAGAGCTTGAAAGCTACAAGTTGACGACAACGGGAGAACGCCCGACAATGTTCTCCGCAGCGACAGACGCAAATTAATCGATATGAATGAACTGAGAACGTGGATCACTTACCACCTTTCTGCATTTTTGACGCGAAACACCCGCGAAATTTCGCGATTGGGGGGTTTTTGGCGAGACAAAACTGGGCGATAAGGGAAAAACACGCCGACGACGCCGAGTTGTTATCGAAACTAAACCTTCCGCGACGTCAGCGCCGCATGACGGAGAGCAACCAAAGTTTGCATCATCGGTTGTTTCCATGGCAACCATTTGATTCCACGTTCACTTCTGACTACCGATCGCAATTGACAAGCATGAGCGTTGATATATCGGTTTTACTTAAAGAATGAGATTCATCGGGACTGCGTTCATTAATTTAACGCTACCCAATATTGATTTTAGTATACGGTCAGATGCAAACAAGGATAATGGCCGCTCAAACTGTGAGAAAGTCAAACAAAATACATTGACAATGAGTGACCGAGAGTAGCTGCCTTAATTCGAGGTCGCGGTTGTTTACAAAGTTTTAATTCTTGAATGGTTCCTGCCGATAAGATTGGTACATATAAGGAAGCATCAATCGTTCGAGCTAAAGGACCCACACCCACGTTGGTCATTGACACCCCACATTTCAGACATCACCAGTCGCCCTGGCCGTGCTATGCGCATCTTTTTCTCTGTCCTTCTTTCTGTTGATCCCTCCTGCCGTCTTGCTGCTCACCACACTCTTGTGCGTCCCACCCTAGAGTATGCCTCTGCCGTCTGGGACCCTTACCAGCTAAACCTTGTCAGCCCCTTGTCAACCCCGAGTGTACATGTAAACGAAGTGACACATGGAATGTGGCACATCTGTCAATGCACATTACAGACTAAATGGACCATTGCGTTTCACGGATTTATCCCACTTTAGCATTAGCTAAAATGTAAACATTAACATTTTGGTCGTATGTTCCATCCGCATCCATGTGCATGTACTAAATTGAAATCTGGCAGGATATATTTTCTCATATGTTCTTAAATATTTTGAGATCGCTTTTGAAAGTAAT
>JAQGBY010002443.1:0-23078 GCA_034698785.1 Mycogona germanica
CATCGCCTTATAATATTTTGTGAATGTCGTCGGATAAAAACAAAGAAAGGGCAAAGGTCGTCAAGCTCGGACGTCGTCGTTTTCAATGAACTTTCAACTGAAATTCGGCGCTCAATGTGTTGCTCAAATCTTTGGAATATCAATCAAAGTGATCCGTGGTTTGACCGAAAATGCAGATTATTTCCAAGGTCACGAATAATCTAATATGTTAACTAATTCACGCTGCTGATGCGCGTTTCTAAGTAAATAAAAGAGATTACTTTAAGGGGAGACGTGCATGATTTTCGATCGCATTCTTAATTCCTATTAGATAGCGTTTAATGTCTCACTATCAATATCCGGAAAGGAACAAGTCTCGCTATCTGTAATCAATAATCAATATCCGGAAAGTAATTAACATCGATGTACGACACGCGCACTCGAATAGTACACCTGAAGTATTTATTTTATCTATAATGACAGAAAAAGTTGTTCAAACAGTTGTGTAAATTAATTTACAGTATGATGACCTCTTCGGATTGATAAGTTTTGAGTTGCTCTGATATTGAATATTTGCCCAATTTAAAATATATAGCGCGAGTACTAAAAAAAGAAACTGGTTCAAATTCAAATTTAAAATATGCAAACGTTGGTGAAATGGAATTAATTTAGCATACATGTCCTTTTGAAATTGCCCTTGAGCACGTGCAAATCCGTGATCAAATTCGAGATCCAAAATGGCGTTCATTGAAGAAGAGCGAGCGCCATTTTGTACCTCAAGAATTCGAATGATGACGTCATGCAGGTGCACGTGCACGATGGCAGTTAAAAGAGAAAGCTTTTGTCAACATGTAGGCCAATAATTAAATGAGCTATTATTAATAATAGCTTATGCGTCCTCTCCTAATTACAGACTGGATATTCAGTTTTAATAAAACAACAAAATAATGTATAAATTAAGTCTACATTTTAATGCTCGTATGCAATTGAAATGTCAAATTCCCAGTAATTTCTAACATTGTTGTCCCGAAAATTCGAATTTTCCTCGCCTCCTCTCAATAGTATGGCCTGTATACTTCCTTCATGGGTCTGTTCACCTACGCCCTGTTCGGTTCCATGCGAATGATCCACGTCGGCCCCACGTCCATGATGGCCATCTTGATCCTTGACCATGTTCTAGTTGGTGGACCGGCCTACGCCGTCTGGCTCAGCTTCCTCAGCGGCTGCGTCGAGGTCCTGTTGGGCGTCTTTCGATTGGGTAAGTCTCTCTCACTCCCTTCTCCCCTTTCTACTTTAAATATTCGCGTATTGGCTGTTTGCAAGCCCATAGTGCCAGTCCAATAAATATACTTTATGATTAGAGCGTCATCCAGAGCTAATTTGGCCTCGGATTGCAACGCTATCTACCAAATAGTCTTTCAAATCAGATTGTCATCCTCAAATTACGCCATCTGTGAGCATGCGCACAATCCCCAATTGCGCGCGTTGGGGATTGTGCGCATGCGCAGATGACGTAATTTGATTTTGAGCATCAGAATTGAAAGACCAAAATGTGGGTCCTGGTCGAAAAACGTGACGCATTTATTAAAAGGTTGAAAATGGATCGCTAGTTAATAAACATTATAATTAATAAATTTTGATTATCTTAATTATTAGCAAATAAAATGTTTCAAGGTTTACAAGCTCTGAGTTTTTAGTATGCGCTCGTTTATTTCAACATTTAAATTGTTTTTTTTTTCTTAGGTGCGCTTGTCGATTTCATATCATTGCCCGTCGCCAGCGGATTTAGTTCGGCCGCTTCCGTCATAGTTGTCGCAAATCTTTTGAAGGTAAGACAAGTTTAACCGGAGTCAAAATCTTATTTCATTATTATTTTCGTGCTGATATTCTTGCAACTGCAGACACATATGTTTACAACATTAGGTGTCCTGACAATGTCGACACCGTCTTCGTAAAGCAATTGTGAAGTGGGGATATTCTAATATACAAATTCGAAAATCCTAAGCTGAAAAAACGCCCCCAAAGCTGCCTACCTTGTGTGATTTTTATGGACAACCATTCTGGATGCGAACAATTACTGTACTAGCCGTAGGATGATTATTTTTTTTATGCCGGCACCCTCCATTATGTAGACGTCAAATTGACCTACATAAAATGCCCGCATGAAAAATTCATGTTACCGGAGGGTCGAATTGTGAAATTACAGAAATATTTTCATAATATTTAAAGTAAATTTTGATCCTTGCCAATTTTTTCAAATTGAAAATGTTCTAAATAATACCTTTGGTCAACAAACAGTTTGCGAATTTCTTGAGGGGAAAAAATTCAGTTGTCATCGACTATTTTAAATTTTACGAATCATGTCAAGGTAAAGGAATATATTTTTTTCGTCTTTACGCTGTACTAGAAACGAAATTGCCACCTGAAGTGGGTTTCAATCGAGGCCAGACTTTTTCGTCTTCTGACAATCTAGTTATGTAGAATAGGACGATTATTAAACGCTAGTTTCAAAACGAGACTGAGAGGAGATCAATTTACAATTACAATTACAATATGTACCCACAAGCAGCCCCAGATGAAACCTATGGCGGGGGTCAAATGACCAGTAAAGGACAAAGGTGTGGTTGTCCTATCCTAACAGGCTCTTGACTGTTCCACTGTCGACACACTCTGAAAATAAGAGTGCGACGGCCGGGAATCGAACCCGGATCAACTGCTTGGAACGCAGCTATGCTCACCATTATACCGCCGTCGCATTTCGTCTCGTCTTGAGGCAGGCAATCGAGTTGGGTACGCTCAAGACGAGACGAGACTTCTATCATCTTTAGGTCTCGTTTTGACTGGTCGTGTCTCATTGATTGAGTTCAAGATAGTGGAGAAAGACGTTGTCTTGAGAAAAAATATTCAAATTCGAGTAGATAAGTGACTCTAGAAAACTGGTTGTGATTGACAGTTGTTTTTAGTTATATTTCGGCCTTTGGCTAACCTATGTCTTGCACCGTTGCTTTGTTTCAGAGTATATTTGGCTTGAAGTTTTCTTCCAGCAGTTTCGTAGAACTTGTTTACAAGCTCGTGATTAATCTACCAGCCACCAAGTAAGAATAAATCGCCTATATTATCTTTCTTATATGCCTAGTTCACACGAGATAACGCGCTGATATCAGGAATTAGGCAACTGTGCGTGTATGGATGGGGTATGTGGTTTTGCGCTAAGGTGTTTTACGAGTTTTGGTGCCGACGAAATACGGAACTTCGTACCAGATTATCTTAAGTGAACGGGGATTGACGAAGAAAAAAAGTGGTTCTTAGTTATACTCGTGGCCTTGACTGTTTTCCTTCTATTTCTTAACGTTCAAATCTAGTTTTTGGGATCTGATTCTGGGCACGTGTTGTCTGTTATCGCTGATTATTCTCAAAGTAAGTGCAACCGTTATTTTCTTAACTCGCTAAAAAAAATGTTTCCCCATAAGAAATCTCCAAGATCTTTTCATCAGCTGTGTGTGGGCTTTACAATTTTCAAAGTGAAAGCCTCTTGAATAACAATTGGTTATTGTCTTGTCTAGAAATTGAACGAGATGTTAAAGACATTCGGAACGGCCAATACCAAATGGCAGCGCGGGATTTTGTCTTTTGTGTGGTTCCTTTTGACCGGTAAGGCTGAGACTCCGGAGAAAATGAGATATTTTTGATATTATTAAATAACTTTTTATCCTATATTATAAAACAGAGATTTTGATTTTCATGTCCGGAGACTATCTCTCGAACGGCTAAATGAAATGGCAAAAAAATTAACATACAGTTAGTAAACCACCACAATTCGCTAGCGACGGAATTACAGATCTCAATTTTTAATATGACATAATAAAACAAGCATTACAAAATTTTGGATAATCTCCCTTTCGCTTCAAACTTAAAAAATGGCGTCTCCACATCAAAAGCATGACGTCGTCGATTGCACGAGATAATCAAGTAAACCAGATAACAGTTCAAACCAAGCAAACCAGATAACAGTTCAAACCAAGCAAACCAGATAACAGTTCCAACAAAGTATATCATACCACATACTATTACCGGAATAATATTTTCAATATAACAATAAAATAAAATAACAATATTAAAAAATATAAAATAATCAAATAGATATTATTTTAAAAATGATTATTTTTCAATTTAACAATTGACAGTTGCCAAACGATTGAAAATCCAAATTATTAAATAAAAAATAAAAAAAAGTTGAGGCCGTGTGTTATCGCGTTCACGTAAAATAGCCGGTTAATTTAAACAATTAATTTTTTGTTTTATTGGTGGTTACTGTAAACCCAGGCAAAGGAGGGTAACATTCTTGTAGTAAAATAAAAATATAGTGCCATGGAATTGTCGTGTTAATTGCTTTGGTTATTTTCTATCTGGACAGCTCGAAACGCGTTGGTGGTATTGATCGCCAGCATTTTCGCATTCGTCATCGTCTTAAATGGCAACACCCACTTGACGTTGTCCGCTGGAATGAAGCCTGGTCTACCGGATTTCGCCTTCCCGCCGCTGACAGTGGAGAAGGGCGACGAAACGCTCGGCTTCGTGGCCATCTTCAAGGTGAGGTGACCGATTTGGTAGCTAAAGTAATTGGGGGTCATTTGATCCGTGACTGTCGCTAATCGCAAACGAAGAACAGTCGCGTTGAGCTACGTAAAGTGCTGCGAAATGCATGTCGCTCTCTGATTCGTTAAATTATACTTTTTTATTTTAAGAAAGTGCCTCTTTTTTGACGCGTCAACGTCTTTCTCGATGTTTAGGGAATGTACGCTCCGAAATATTTGCAAATGGCCTGCATTTCTTGTGAAATTAAAATTTTAATTTGCAGCAATAATTGTTTTATGACCAGAAATGTTGTTCACTTTTAATTTAATGTACCAATAATTCCAATTATTTATTATGACGCTCTATTTTTTAATTTATTCGTTTACAGGATTTAGGTTGGGGCATCGCTCTCGTGCCCTTGGTTGCCATTCTACAGCACATTGCTATTGCTAAATCATTTTGTAAGTAAAGTTTAACATAATGAGTTTTTCTGATTTGAGCATCAAATATTTTGTTGAAGGAAGTGTAACACAAACTGATATGCTGCACAACCTTGGTTGTGCTCGTCCGTCTCTATTTAAGAAATAGTTGTTATTCCATGTTTGTTTAAATCAGTAATCTACAGTACTTCAAATAATAGTTGCAATCGTCTCAAGTTAATAGTAATAAATTTATATTTTACAGCTCAAGGTAAACCCGTAGATGCAACTCAAGAGGTTGTGGCACTAGGTCAGTATGTTCGTCGTTTTGTAAATAAATTTTCATTAATTTCAATCGCTCAAGTGATTAACGATGATTACTGATTCGTGATTGTTTCTTATCTGTAGGTCTTTGCAACATTTTTGGCTCGTTTGTGTCTGCTTTTCCCGTCACAGCTAGTTTTTCAAGGTGCCTGTTGAACTGAACTTTTATTATTACCAATTTACAAATTAAATATCAAATCTGAAGAAAAATATAACCAAAGTGATTGAAAAATGTTATTTTTTTTCTTCATTTTTTTTAGAACTGCCTTAAACGTGAGTAGCGGAATCAAAACAACAATGGCCGGTGTTTTCTCAGGTAGATATTTTTTTCGTTCAAGTGTTTTTCCGCCGCAGAGGATCTGGATTTTCCACTTATTAACCAACATCTATTTTTCGGACTTTCAGGTTCTTTGGTGTTGGTGGCACTTGCCGTTTTGGCGCCCACTTTTCGCTTCATTCCCAAAGCCACACTCGCTGCTGTGATAATCAATGCCGTCATCACAATGATCGAGTATGAGATGGTTCCGCGGCTTTGGCGGACAAACAGTAAGTGCTTGGAATGTTTCATTGTCTTACGTCGTTCATGGCGACTCCAAATGTTTCCCACATATTTTTAATTAATTTGTATCATTCCAAATTTATCATTTTTTTAGAATCCGATCTAGCCGTTTGGTTGATAACGTTTTTCGGCTGCCTTCTATTGGAAGCAGAGGTAAGAAATTATAAGCCTAATAGCACTGAAGCATGCTCAAGTTGTTCGATAAATCTCAGTTGTGCTTGAGAATGGGGAAAATTCTCCACAGAGATCGTGTCCATTACAAGCGATACCGATCACGTGCTCGAATCTTATTAGAAGTTGAACGCACCCTCTCAAACACAATTGGAATTCACGTGCACAATTGAGATGGGCAAATTGTCATTAGAGAGCGCCCAGGGCTGTTTTGGCGATGCACGAGCCAATTTCGTTCCAATGTCTAAACGCACCTTGCTCAAGCAATCTTGACCGTTATAAAACGTAATAACAATTATCGCGTTTCGTTTCAGTACGGGATTTTGTTGGGCATTTTCTTTTCCCTGCTGGTTCTATTGTACACCACGGGAAAGCCCCATCTGTCGGTGGGAACCAGAAGCTTCGATAATGGAGACGTGGCCGTGGTGGCACCTGATCGAGCCCTGTACTTTCCCGCCATTGAGTACGCCAGATACAGAGTGAATAAATTTTCTAAAGGTACGCGAAACAACCATTTTGAGAATGTACCACAATCTCGAACAAACATAGTTACAAAAATGTGATTTTGTGACCTTCTGTTTTGCTTAGGTAACCTGTCTCTTCCAGTAATTTTTGATGGTAGGCACATGTGTGGTGCAGATTATACGACAGCACAGGTCAGTTGAAAATAACATTTCAATATCAATTGATATAATGCTCAATGAATTTTTAATAGAAAGTGTATAGGGGAGATATATATTTTTATCCAAATATGCACTTTCTTGGGGAAAACTATTTATTCCCACTGTATTTTCATGCAATGCAACGATTTAATATTTTGATATTTTGGTTTGTATATACCATATAAATTGGTAATTTCAGGGTATTAAAATGCTGATAGAAGATTTCAGGAAAAGAGACAGGGTCATCATTTTTACGAATCTTTCGGTAAGCAAATGGGAGTAATGGATGCTGGTTTTTTAACAGTTGATTGATATAGAGTATATTGAAAATGATTTATTTTAATTGATCCGGTTGTAGCATCTGAATTTTAATTATTTCATTTACTTCTTAGGAGGACGTTCTTAATGTGATAAAAAGTATAAATCCTCCCAATTTCGTATACTGCAAGTCGGACGAAGACGTACAATATGCCATTCAAGGTACGTCAGTCTAAATATTTTTAAATCTATAATAATAACCATATAACGATTCCTGTTCGAGCGAATTCAATCTCAGTTTTGTTCTTGAATGCTGACAAGGAAGATGGCGAATATGAGATCATGTAATGCAGGCAAAGCACCAGGGGGAGCTTTTAACTGCTGGCGCCGTTTGAGCGGAAAACACTTGACTAAAAATAATTCAAAAAACAAAATTAAATTTTGAAACAGACACACATCGTTCTTTAAATTTAAACTTAAAAAAAATGAAATGAAGGATTTGAACAAATATCACCACTGTGCATCTGCATCTCATTTATTAGTACCCTCTGGTGGCGATCCAGAGAATCAACTGAACTGTTAGTCAAGTTAGTGAGACAAAAATTGAATTAAAAAATTTTTCTAAAAATAGTTTTTATAAAAATTGATTCGTAATTGCGTTATCATTTTATTCTATCAATATTTTTAATCTTGCACTTGTTTTTTGTGACACTAAAATCGTTATTCAGTGTACTATTTTATTATTATCTTCTCGTCGTTCAGGAAGTTTCTCAGAGTCGGACAAGACCACCAAGTCCGAGAACGACTCGGGCGCCGACGTGGACCTGGAGGACGAATTGATCGTAACAGATTCCGCCGACGTGAGTGACGTCGTAACGGATCTCCGCAAGCTCCGTCATCCGCCGCCGCTCCGTCTACTCAGCTCGGAGAGCGCCGTGCTGCTGCTCGGCTCACCCAACAGTCCGACCAGTCCGGATCCCACCTCGGACGCCACGGCCATGACCCGATTCCAGGTGTGAATTGACTGACGCCCACGACCGCCGCCAGGGGGCGCGCGATCGGCGCCGCAGTACGCTTTCCCCCCGAACGACCGACGGGTGGCGCCACTCGTCACTATGATCGGCCGTTGCTTCGGATTATTCAATTGATTGAATCGAACGGCGAAAAGCGAAAAGTCTCAGCACTGGAGCTAAACGCTGGAACGGCTAGCTCCTTGGCCAGTAAGAAACGCTCAAAGAGGTGTCTAGAAAATAAAAATGGACCAATCATGGGCTCATCGTCTCCGCTCAGGCGGTTTTTCTTAAAACGTCGAGTCCTAGCTGCTTGGAAGAGAAAATGCATCTCACGACCATCTCTGGTCATGTGAATGGGAGAGGTGCGAGCTTGATGGGATGCAATATAATTGATTTTATTTGCAGTAAATATTGCCAATTATTTCAGATTAGTTTGCGGTTTGTCTGTACATACGAATACAATTATTTCCGATTGCCGACTCCACCAAACTAATTTTGCACGATCCGCCAAATTTGTGTACCAGAGTCGAAAAAATAATCTGACAATTTTGTATGCGCAAATGGTACAATAATTATTGATGTATAATTATTGGTGTGCGGTGGGTTAGGGGAAGAAAAAAACAATCTTATTAAGATGCGCAGTTTTGATTAGCAATTTACAAATTTGAATTTCATTGCTTTCAATATGCAAATTGCATAGTAGGTGAGGCGTAAGTTTAGTTAACAAATAACAAATTTTGGATAAAATAATTTAAATACTTGATCTCTAAAAATATTCTCTGCTGAAACATAACTAAATTTAGTGAAAATTAACTTCGACAAAATCGTTAACTGCAGTTTAAATTCAGTTTGTATTCCCAGATCTTAGCGTAGCCCGTTGGCGGAAAAAATCAAACGACATTATTTCGTAAGCACATGTTTAATTGCACGTTAGGGTTCTTTAAAAAATAAATTTTTAAGTTATAATTTCAAGGTGTTATTAGTCTTCCTGCGATAATCTTTGAACGAATCTAAGAAGCTACAAGTGATACAGACATAGATTTTTTTGCACAATGTTTGCCAAACGATTTATTATGCTACCTATTGTCCAATTGAATCTGGACCATACGTCACTTTTCGGGGATTTCATTTTTGTACTAGTGCCCGCGATTTTCCAATGTAAATAACCTCTGTATATTATCCCCCACTATTAGATGGCTTGTTTCGATGGCATATTGTTATGTGTGAGGTAAATTAGCGTAATAAGCTTCCAGGAATGAATATTCCAATCATTTTTAATCCTGCTCAATTATGTTACACACTCGTATTTTTTTTCGTCTAGTTGATATCGGCTCATAGACACCTGTCAATTTTTTTCATTTGATCACAAAAAGTAAAATGCAAAATGAAGTATTGTTTTAAAAATTTTGTGGGATTAAGTTTTCAAAATATATTTTTTTAAATTGATTCTTTTTTTTTAAAAATTGGTCGAGTGACTTGTTCTGGAAATTATTGTACGGCCAAAGTATTTATAGACTGGAGTATTACATAATTATTTAATGGTGGAAATGATGTTAGATGTTCTGACATTGCCCTCAATCTGATTTTATCGATGCTATTTGTGTGTTTGTATTAAACGATGTTTTGAATGTGCTCTTCCATAATGAAATGCTCCAATTGAGAATGTACATAATTTGTGTTAATAAAGCCAGTAACAAAAATGTAATTATTTCATACGATTTGTAAAAAATATAAATGGAGAGAAAAAATCTTATAACAAATAAGCTAGGCAGACAGAGTACATCTAAGAAAGAGAAAGGTTTCAAAATTGCCGCTCAAACTATGTTTCCGCAATAGTCGGGTCTCCCTCGAATGTTCACTCCGAGGAATGTATGCAGAACGCACCCCCTTCTCCGCAAAGAACCGCTGGTATCGCCGTCTATCGTCTACAATGTGTAGCCAAACCTAACAAACTAGCGACACTGGCGGTTGTTGGTGGATAAAAGGGGTGCGTTAAACTACAAGAAAACACAGCAACGCCCGGAGTGAAAATTTTAATTCACTCCACTCGGTGGCACCACCAACCACATCCGCAGGAATTAATTTACTGTCGGTTTTCGTATCGTGCGTCACTTCCTGTCCCCCCCACTGACCTCCCATGATCTGTGATGGTTTCTCGCGCGATGCCAAATCGTCTCACAACAAACAAACCCGCCATCCCGACCGAGTGAACAGTATTTAAAAACCAGTCGGAGGGTGACCGGCCGACTGTCCAGCGGGGAAACACCAAGTCGTCATGGAGTGAAGTTTCGTGCGCCGATACGTCGAACAATTTTGTCGCTCCGTCGACAGCAAGCGCACTCGCTCCCCCCATTGTTCGTCTCTTCACGTCTCCTGAGTTCACAAGGCAAGATGGCCGACCAACAGCAAAGGTACCCCGGCCAAAATCAAGGTAAGAGAGAGAGTTTCATCAAATAACGGGGCAATATTCGTGTGCGTTCGTGTCCCGCAATTATTAGGTTGCCTAAACTGTTCATTTCGGTCAATTCCAATCTGTGGTGTTCTTCCCATTCGTACCTGATTGAAATTGGGGGAGATATTTATGAGTGTTGCAGCGGTTGTGTTTTCAGGTAGAATGTTTTGATTTTTTAGGCCCGGTTTCTGTTGTGAGATGGGTTTAGTATTTAATCGATGTGGTGGGATTGGTGACTGTTCACGTTTTTCAGCAACTGTAAAAACAGTGGTGATCTTAGTTTTTAGGTGACGATTTTGGTGTTGCACTACACTTTGTACCTGTACATGTAATTGCTCGGTAATTGTTTCCTGGTGCTCCACGCGCAAGCTGCGTACCTAATCTACATGTTAATAATGTTATTATATTGGTTTTGCCTGAGCAGGGAAAGTAAGATGAAGTTTAATTTCAAGCCAGCCGGTGTATAAAGATGTAGAAAAACTAATTTGTACAAGAATTTTACGAGAAACAACATTATGTTATCGTAACGGTACATCCTTGTTTGGCCTACTCCTTAAAGCCAGGATAATTCGAATTTTTTGGGACATAATTTTTGTATAATTTTGTCAAAACTGAGAGTAGTGCCTGCTGTACCAGCCCAGCTTTCGGGACAGAAATCAAAATGATATTTTTATTTACAGAGAGACGCAGCAAATTGAGACTCCCAGTCAACGCCGGCAGCAATAGCACCGGATTCCTTGGAGGATTCGCTCCGCCACCGCTGCAACCAAATTTGTAAGTATGGTTTTGTAGAAAATTATAATTTTTACAAATTTATCAATGTAATCTTATTGATGAGGTCAACTGGTGTTGGCTGATACTTTTTAGCTTTCTCTGAATTTCTGCCAATCAAAATTATAACTCAAACTTGCATGAGAATATGAGACTTTCATTTGCGGGAGTTTACTAAAAATTTGAGTTACGCATGACTGAAATTAATTTATACCCACAGGGTTGCGACTGAGCAAAGAAGCCTGGAAAACGAGATTTACAGGTAAAAAAATAATCCATCCATTTATACAGTAGAGAAAATTTCACGTTTTGCTCCATCTAAAGGTAATTTTGTTTTTCCAAATACGTGAGTGAATTTAGTGAGTTTAGAATCTCCAGTGTTGCCATTTTGAAATCATTCCTTGAATGTCCTCGTGAGACTACAACAAAATAACATTTACGTAGGGCAAAGCGTGAAATGCTCCAAATGTAGTTGGAACTTTATACGTTACTTGAAACGGTTTACTAACATTTACTTAAAGCGAGTTGTCTTCATTGAGTTGAATAATGTTTTATTAGATTCGCGATAATTATCGATGGATAATCTCTTGACGTAGACGAGGTGTGTGTCACCTAATGAACTGATCGTAAACGCATTAATCCGGGCGGATTATTTTGGAGTGATTAATGACGTGAATGAATCATGATAAATGAAGTGAAAATATGTTTGTGAACGAATGTGACAGTAATAATCATAAAATGCTTTAATGAAATACGAGGAAGGTCATGTTTACTAGAAAAAGGTTTGATCATCTGATAATGGGTGCTGTATTGACACTATCACATTTAAAATGTCACTTATACTGTCTGAATACAGTTATAGTTTTATGTAATAATTGCTGAGAATCAATATAGAATGCCATATCATATTTTTTAAACAATCTGTTTGCTATTAGCAAAAACATTTTGTCGTCTTAATGTTACCCAAAGCTAACCACCGGCATATGAGAAAAGTCAGATAAGTAGCTAATTATAATTAGTAATAAATACGGAAAACATGTTACAGAGAGGAAGGCGTGAGTCTGTATTAGAATATTTGGTTGAGTGAACGTGTCTTGTCTACTCGTGAATCTTGAGTAATCTCTGCTGAGATTATCTTGCCAAAAATAATAAATACCGATGCAGCGATAGAGACGACTTAATATCCACAAATTTCGTCGATACTCGTTCACTCGTGAGCTTTTGTCCCGTGGTTCAAATGTTCGTGGCAGTTTGAGCAGTTGTGTTAACATTTATTGCCGTCGATCAATTGTGTTCTTTGACCTCAAGGGACAAGCAACCCAAGCCCGAGAGGCATTCCCATGAGAGACCACGCAAGACAAGGTGAACCGGAAGAGTTCTTGCTTGGTTCATTTTGGTGTTGTCGCCTGCACGAACCTGGCACTGACTTTTGTGCTTGCGCCCCGCATGCAATTTCTTTATTGATACACGCACGATTGAATGCTATATGGTTTCGAAATTTAGGATCGCGGATTTTAAATTAAAAATAATTCTACTTTAGATAATTTGCGGAAAATATAAAATTATTCGTAGGACAAATGAAAATGTAATTCACTAAACTCACAAATAAACTGATTGAAAGATTATTGTGCTCGCTGCAAAGTAACTAAAAATACATCAATGAAGGTGTTCGAATTTTCCAGGGAATGTTTTGTTCAAAATGATACTACAATGTTTGTGATTTATCGAAATAGGTTAGTCTATGAATTTGAAGATCGCAGATATGCAATGATGGAAAGACTGAAAATGAAACCGAAAACTAGAATTTATTCTCTTCCATTATACCTCGTACATTGATACATTGGTCTAAACAGAAAATTTATTCTCTTTCATTAATTCATTTGATACCTCAAACAAATATTATTGCTGAGTTAACCTTTACCCTCGCACTTGTTTGGCATGAAAATTATGACTGGTCAAATTTCACTTGTCCCTGTTTTGACTGACTTGACACCCGACTTGGTTCCCTTGTGTGGGTAGTTCACAAATTTGCCATTCTCGGTGCATTTATCGAACACGTTGTCTCGAGTATCAACTGTCAACTGTCTTCTAAAATTGATAGTTTGTGAAATGAATTTTAATAAGGTTTAATTCTCAATGATTTTGCAACTGAGTTCCTTTGAATTTTAGCACCCATGTTATTTTTTGCCCTTTATCTTCGTAGTGCATGTGTTCTCTTTTTGGAAATGCCTTTTCAGAGTGTTTTTCAGAGTTTAACTTATCGTTATTCTTTCTGACCAGGCCTAGGTTTCCCGAACCCCAAAGCATGCAGACGTCTGGAAAACTAAAGATATCGCCAGAAATGGTAAATATTGACAATTTTCAATGTTCAGAATGATTTCTGACACAATTTTATGAGCGTTTTCAAAATCGGAAATCTGGAGGAGTAAAAATAAATTTATGAGAGAGGTAGCAAGTGTCGAGGAAGGCTATTTTATCCCCGATTCTTTAATCTTCTATTATTTTTCCCGATGTAGATCATAGATTTCACTGCCGACGACCTTGAAGATTTGGGTGAAATTGGTAGAGGCAACTTTGGCACAGTCAACAAGATGGTCCATCTGGGCACCAACACTGAAATGGCAGTCAAGGTAAAGGGATTCTAAAATAGAGCTCCGAAAAATTCGGTTCTGATCGTGACCTTGCCAAAAATTATGGAATATATGCAACTTGCTTCTATATTTATGCAAACTACATTTTGTTGACCAACTTTTAGCGAATCAGATCGACGGTAGACGAGCGTGAACAGCGAGAGTTGTTGATGGATCTTGAAGTCGTCATGAAGAGCAACGATTGTCCCTGCATCGTGCAATTCTATGGGGCTATCTTCAAAGAGGTCAGTGGGATGACTTTCTATATGATGTTATTTTCATATTATGTTGTGAATAGTTTTGATAGCAACGAAGTGTTTGTAAGTACACAAATAATTTTGTTTACAATGGTCAATTTTTAAATTTTACAAGAGTTAAATTTGCTTAAATAGTTTAATGGCTGTGAAAAGTTTGGACCAGATTATTATTCCTGTATCTTAAATTGCCTTGGTTACACTTTTAAAATGAAGCATTGATGTTGTATATATTTTTCATTTTAATTTCAACTTTAAATTTCACTTTTCAGGGCGATTGTTGGATTTGTATGGAAGTGATGGACACCTCACTGGACAAATTTTATAAATTTATTTATGAGAAGCTGGACGGACGAATACCGGAAGACATTCTAGGCAAAATTACGGTGGCTGTAAGTGTAAAAGATATTTATTGTTTGTTTTTTATATTCGTTGGTTTGTCTGCCATAAAATATAAATTGTTTGACCTTGTTATATTCAATAAATTCAAATTTCTTAATTTTTACAGACTGTAAAAGCATTAAATTATTTAAAAGAGAAGCTAAAAATTATTCACAGAGGTAAGTAAGAGCGACTGGTTTATTTTGTGAATGTACATTAAACTAGTTAGAAAAATCATGCTTGACAAAAACAAAGCAAAATATATTCAAATTATTTCGCCCACACTGAACTTATTAATTCAGAATTAGAATGGTTATAGTAATTGCCAAATTCTAAGTTTGACTTATTAGTATTGATTACAATAATGATTTTTTATTTGTTTAAATTAGGATGTAACTGAATACCTGATATTAACTTATCGACGTAATTCAAATTATATACAAATTTAATAAGCATATTGTGCATTGTAGGAATTTTTCTTGAAGCTTACTTCCTTTTAACCATTTAAATCTAAATTTTCTGTAGATGTGAAGCCTAGCAACATCCTATTAGACCGGCGAGGAAACATAAAGTTATGTGATTTTGGCATCAGTGGCCAACTGGTCGATTCCATTGCCAGAACGAGGGACGCCGGCTGCAGACCGTACATGGCTGTGAGTAATGAGAAGGCCGGAAATTGTTATTTAATAAAAGTCAACTGTATAGTTTAAAATATCTGAATTCCAATCTTATCGTTCGTGTACTACAGTCAGTTGGCTAATAATTATTAATCGCTCTTGCAGCCGGAGAGAATAGATCCCCAGAAGGCCAGGGGATACGATGTCCGGTCCGACGTTTGGAGTCTTGGAATCACGCTGGTCGAACTGGCGACTGGCAGTTTCCCCTATCCCAAGTGGAACAGTATTTTTGAGCAGTTGACGCAGGTGGTGCAGGGAGATCCACCGCGATTGACGCCGAACGAAAATGGAAACAGCTTTACCCACGAATTTGTCACCTTCGTCAACACTTGGTAATGAGAGCGACTACTAATAAATTTTAAAAAAAATCTTTAGGCTTCTACTGTACAAATAAATGATAGCTTGCTATATTTATATATATATTGCTATATAATATAAAATGACGCATCTTGGTTGTGGGGAATTTCACCAAGATGCAAA
The DNA here is from genome assembly GCA_034698785.1 of Mycogona germanica. Taxonomy (NCBI): domain Eukaryota; kingdom Metazoa; phylum Arthropoda; class Diplopoda; order Chordeumatida; family Chordeumatidae; genus Mycogona; species Mycogona germanica. The sequence goes on from JAQGBY010002443.1 coordinate 15,606, forward strand.
AATATTTACTAGTCTGCGTACAGTAGATGGTCCGTTAATTTGCATTCTTTTATCAACAGTGATCTCAACTCGTTGATCAGTTTTGAATTTATTTTTTCCCCCAGCCTGATTAAGGACGACACGCTACGACCAAAGTACAACAGACTCCTAGTAAGTTATGATTTAAATTTTTGTGAGGTGAATGATCCGTTTAAAAACACGAATTAAATTTTGAGAAGTTTAAAAGTCAAGTAGTTAAGTTGGTACTTAATCTATTAATTTATAGTGTCGTAAATGAATGAAAATAAACGTGTCTATTGTTTATGTTGGTATAGAATTGAAAGAATATATTGCTAATACATGTTTGGAATGTTTTAGTTCTCTTGATATCGGTAACGAATAAGCACTTAAATAGATATTTATTTTTTACCTTGTTCTTAACAGTTTTATTTAATCTCTTCTTTTCCTGTTGCTTTTGCGTGTCTTCACTATAGGAACATCCATTCATAAAGCGGTCAAACACTGAGACTGTGAACGTGGCGAGCTACGTGTGCGACATTCTTGACCAGATGCCCAACAGCGGAAGGTTTGAGTAAACGATTAAACGGGGACTGCCTTGCCACGTTTTTATTTATATATATATATAAATATATATATAAATAAATATATACATATAAGAGTCTTGATTTCTGCTGTCCAAAAAAATTAGGAGTTCACATCCATGTCTATGTCTCCACTCTCTCTCCCCGAACACACCTTGCAATCCAGTTGGCGATATTTATATTGTATTGACAAGCACTTCTTCCTAGGTCCATTTCTAGATTCTCTTCCCCTCCCAAATCGCCCTAACCCACACCCAAATTTAGGAGAATTGTGATTCGTATTTCTGTTAAAATGCGTTGGCAATTTAGATGGAGGTCCGCTCTGGTCACCCTTGCGTATGGTGGTGTAAAGCAGCTTGTGAGTATGTGTGCGTGTGTATTTGGGAGAGATGCGATTGGATGAATGGAGTTAATCTGAAATTGGTGGGTTTGTCTCCAATGAAAGTGTGCTATGGTTGGTTCCGGCTCTGAAATAGTGTGCCAACTGGGAATCAATGTTAGAAGATAATTTTTTAATATAATTGATGTTCTCGTCATTCTCCCAAATTGCTTGTAAGTTTTTTTTTAAATTGTAAACTCAAGAGTTTGATGTATTGGCAAATATTCTGCAAATGGAGTACCGGAGTTCAAATATATTCAGATACACACACGAAAATGATAGTTTGTTCACTTTTAAAATTTACTAAAAGGGATACAGAAAATTCTGCAGTGCTATAAATTACAGTGAAGAGAATTTTAAAAAAATGTTTTGATTTGGTATTGTTTGGGGACATCAAAATTAAAGGGGACATTTTTTTAAATGTTTAACGATCACTCAGACATTGTAGCTCTCAACGATTTCAAGGATTTCACAGTAAATCAAGGATTCTGAATTTTTACATTCATTTTATGAAACTGACGACTTTCTAAGTTTCGCCTGAACCTTTAAAATGAAGTCATTTATATTGTTCAATATTTGCCAATTCATTCAAAAATACATGGTTTGAAGGTGTAAAAACCATAGTTGGGAACCTTAGGGAGGGAATTTGAAAATTCGCATTATCTGAATAGCTACAAAATTGTATCTGTAGCAATTATATTACATTTCACAATACCTGTAATTCTTAGATTGAATTGGAATCGTTAGGCAATCGTGTCAACAGCAAAATTATTTAAGAGAAATAATTCAGCTACATGGTCAATTTTTAATGGTTTCAAATGTGATGCTACCCCGAGATGAAGACATTTGGCAGCAAAATAAGTGAATATAAAAATGCTCGCTTGCCCCGCAAATGTTTTTGCAGTTTGTCAGTGATGCTTTAATCGGCTAATGGTACATTGTAAGATTGAAAGTAAGTCGAGAGTAATTAATGTCTCATTTATAGTTAATTGTCAACTTGTAATTATTAGCAAAGAGTTTTTTCCAAAACAATCGTTTTTTGATCTTTTTTGGGCATGAATTTTGTAATGAAAAACTTGCCACTATTCGTTTATCAGTGTTTGATCCATTAGGGTGAACAGTTTAGTTTGTAAATGTTTTTGAAACCCAGTTCCTAATGTTCAACTCAAATCATTGACCAGAATATTTAAAATTCGAACTTAGTGTGTTGGATTTAAGCTTGGGAATGGAAATAATTAGCATATATGATGTGATCTCTTAAAAAAAAGAATGACATTTCATCTTTGACATTGCCATGTTTTGAATTAGCGATTATTGTAGTTAGATTTGAGGTTTACCTAAAACCTTCACCCCTCCTCCTATGTAAAACACGCATATGACCATTCTGTTAAAAAAAACTAGTTGCGAATGATATGTGGAGTCACATGTTTGAATTTCAAATTTCGATAATGTCGTAAGTGCACAGTGTATTCAAATTGTAGAAATGCCCACTTATAAATATGTAATTTTAGGTCATTGATATTATTAATAGAGAATTTCTTTCCCAAAGTGTGATTTTTAGTATCAGATTGATAATAAATGTGCGAACTTTTTAATTGCTGCTATTTTGTGTTATCGATATTGTGTAGTGTTGATTCTTGAATTCTATTTTAGTAGTGCATGTTAATTGTTCATTCAAATTTCATCCGAGATAAGATGTCGCTCTCTGGTTTCTTTTAATGTTTTTTTTTGCATGTCGTTCCACCTGAAATGAAGTAAATTAACAACAAAGTTAAAAGATTTTTCTTAAATTGGGAAAAGCTAATGGGGCAACGTGGGGTCACGAAAATAACAGTAGTTAAACAATTTTGAAATTTGGCGCCTGCAATGTTGTAAGCTGCGACCGGAAGAGGGCAGCACTGTATCTTAACTGCTAGTAAATATTCTAGTTACACTGTGAGCCTACTTCAGCTTACTCGAGAAGTTTGAATTGTGTTTGAGGTAAGGGCAAATTGTCTTTCGAGATTGCAGGCACTTTCCCGAAACACATATCGCATGGTATAAGTTATATGGAAAGTTGAACGCAACCAATCCAGCACATTTGAACATCTTGAGCGCATAGAAGATTAGCGTTCTGCATTCGAGAACGCGCATTTCTATCCTGACCTAGCACGAGCCCGCCAATAATGTTCAATGCAAAACGCACCCTGATCGAGCACGCTTGGATTACGTATGCTTGGCTAGTTAAACTAGGATATGAAACTCTCGCAGCTAGGTCAAACTTCATGTGCGGATTAAAGTTCGGCAATCAACGCGTTTTTGAAGTATCGATTCACAGATGTTGTTAAAATGTTTGGGACTTCCTGGATCGCAAATGCAATGAAGGTAAATAATCTTCAATCAATTTAATAATTGTTGCAAGCGCTGCTACCAGCTCGAGTGACTGACTTGTTCAGAAAAGCCTCTAGTCTTGGCCCCTAAACAACAGATTGAGTTGGGGGGTGGTTACGGGTTTCACCACAATATGTTTTAATAGAAAAATGACATTTTCCCAAATGCAAATATGGATCACGTTTTCAACAATGAAAAAACACAGCACACTTGAGACAAACGCGGAATTGCCATCATGTTGCAACATTAGTATTTCACTAGTAGCATTTAAAACAAACAGGCGTTCAGCAACTTCGCTGAAAATGGTCCTTGAGCAGCTGATTGATCCATTGAGAATAACTAGCCCTTTGCAGTTTGTACTTTGGGTTTTGCGTTGGAACATGATGCCCTTCAACCCCTTGCCCTGTCAGAGGTAGTCTTATGTTTTTATTTTATTTTTGGACGGTCGCATCTTGTTTCATCAAACCGAAATATTAAAACGCCTCAGTCTCGCAGCAGGGACCATCGTCATTTTACAGCGTCGCGTAGCGGTTAGTGTGCACTAGATGGCGCCACACGACTAAGCATTGGCGAATGGAAAAAAATTCTAACCACCTTTTTAGGCGAAAAACCGAAGGTGTCGGCCGGAATCGAACCCACGATTCGGGAATAGAAGGCAATCACGCTAACTACTTCGTCACCCTGACATCTCTGGATGGAAAATTCAGGCCCCATGCCTAGGACTTCAAAAATAATATTCTTTAAAAAAATTAACTTTCTTATTTTGGTCATTTTATGGATTAAAGTGAAAAAAATTCAAAATGTCGTCATCCTTTAATTCTTTCTTATTTTCATTCGTAAGGAATCTTTTTGGCTTAACGCCAGAGTTGAACCGGAAATGTTTAACTCTGGTTCAGCTTTTTCCATTTGTTGAAGGAAAACTTTAAACTTTGCGCTTTGATATTTTTTATTTTTTGTTCGGAGACATTTTTGGAAATTGGAAACCAGTTGTATCGTATTGACGCACACGATTACTAATTTGATATTGGATTCGGTACGTTGCGGCCATAGCATCGGCAAAGTGTATTATTCGGTGCAAATGGAGACTTGGCGGTACGAACCACGCGGCTCACAGGCCGCGGGTGTTCCGTGAGACTGCGGTGCGTCTCTGAAACAGCCCGCCTCCAGTGACACATTGATCCGCAGCACTGGATGGCGGGAATTCTGAATTGCTGAGACGTCATTCAGGAAGTTGGAAGTCTAAATCGCAGTTGCATTCCTATTTTTCTAAATAGCTGTATGAGGTATTGACCCATTTACTAATAGAAAATATGGAAATATCACTGGCAGCATTGGTATCACGTGATTTGCGCTCGAATGTTCAGCGCCATTTTGGCCAAGTGGAGACGCCATCTTTGAATTAACCGGCGAAGCGATGACAATGATTAAAATGTCAACGGCTGATATCTCAAGAAATACTGAACATCGAGACCTCAAATAACTTGCACTCGACTACAAATTTGCAGAACTATCTACAGGTCAAATTTTATTCAATTTTGTTAAGACGTTCGTAAGACAGACACATGAACAGTCTCGCTCACTTCTCTGTTCGCGTTCGACTCATTCGAAAATGATCCGAGATTAATTAGCGTAGAAATTAATAATCAAATGAAAAATTGGACTGAATGACAAATAAAAATATCATTGATAGTGACCTTTTGGTAAGATCACTGTGCTGTTTAAAAAAGGAATTGCTATTTGAAGTGCACAGCCATTTTTATCGTGTTTCCGGACCCAATGATAAGCTACAATGGCGACGACCCGATTTTTTAAACTTATTGTTTACAATGTCAACGCTCGTGTTGCCTCTTTTGAGTTATATTGATACAAATTGACCAGTCAGGTTTCTCAATTTGGGTTTTAATATTTTTCATCTATAAACGCACACAAGTAGATAAACGCGAGCGCTGATAAAAAGTGAAATCGAAGCAGTGCGTTTATTTACGTTACAGAGCGAAGTTGCAATTGATTTTTGATATTGTATTGCTGTCTGATTCTCTAGGTGACTTTTAGGCGTCACCAAAGCCAGCGAATTTGGTCCCAGCAACGACATTAGGAGACGATGTAGAAGGTAAGAGATTCCGCATCAATGGAGATAGCTTGTATTTAATTTGTTATACAGATACAATCAACGTATATTAATAAATAACTCAACTGTAGTGAATATCACTACAAGATATTCTGTATCTATATACCTAGATCGAATAAATGAGAATCCGCGCCGGGAATCGAACCCGGAACCGTAGTCTGACTCGTTTTCGTCAACGATACTGATGACATGAACTTCAATGTAGCTAACTACAATTGATTTTAAGATATATATAAATAAGAGGAAAACAAAAACATAAGATTTCTTTTTCATTGACTCGAAGTTTAAGACACTTGTATCTTATTAGCTTGGGTTAAAATGAGTTCGCTGTGAAATTGACAGCAGTCTTGTTTGAGTCCAAAATTAAATGATTGCAAAATAGATATAAAATAGACAAGAAAAAATATAAAATGATGGCGGTTCTGTGCTTTATTAGATTTCGAGCTTGTTTTAGTGTAATAAAATGGCGTTTCAACAATTTCTGAATCAATATGGCGAATGCACCTGATTTTGGAAGCTTATGACATGAGCCGATGATCAGGATGACATACATGAAAGATACCACTTTGACTTTCAACTTGACTTTGAGCTTCAACGTGCCCGGTCACAGACACCGTCTTGACAATTCGACCTCGGTTGATGACGCAGCTATAACTATTTTTCCGCAGTCTTCCCCGGACAACACCATTTGAACCCCAAAAATCGACCTCTCATGTCATCTTCGGATTCGGAAGTATTGATACGTCACATGGCCGCAAATATGGCCGACGACGGCGATCGGATCGAACAGGCGCCACTGCTGGCACCACCTCGCGGTCGTCGTGCCAACTACCGGGCGATCTCGCGAGAATCAATTTCATCGTGTACATCATCAGGTAAGCAGATCAATCGTAGAAGTTGAAGAACAATCACCTCAAATTTTCTCTAGTAAGCGATACTGCGTTGCGCTTAATTACCGGAATTTTATACTCCGAGTAACCTTCTAAGACCTCTGCTTAGGCGGAGGAAAATTTCGCGAATTTTTTTTAGAATCCAGATGGAAGACATTAAAAAAGATGTTTTCTCTTTTTCCTTAAATTTTCATACAGTGTGGTCCAATAAAATCGAAAGCAAAAAGGATACAAGCGGTCTCGATTTTATGGGGCTACCTTGAAAATGGCATTTTTGTGCACTTTACATTCGGTACATTAATTCAACATGAGTCAAGTCAACAGATTCACCGTATTTGGTCGACCGATAAACTGAAATAAACATATTCTAATATAACCGATAGCGGTCAGATAAGATAAAATAAGCAAATTGAATTTGTCAACAAGCACCCAGCGAAGTGAACTGTAGTGAATAAGATTGAACTTTATCTATGCATTATAGAAGTTTCTATCATTCATATAAAATCTAAGAGTAGAATAATTTTCGTGTTGCCATTTAAATTCGTTATTAAAATTGCATCGTTTTAATTTATTGCATCGTAATATCCTTTGAAATTGATTATAGTTTCAAACGAAAACATCGTTATATACTTATGGGTCGGGTGTATTTAAAAAAATTAATAAAAGTCGGGTCAACGGTCGATATTGGCACAGTGTACACCAATCCTAACATGGATCAGTGCCTTCTGTTGATGCACACTGTAGACTTTCGTCGTGTATTATTGTTTGTTGTGTTTCGATAAAGCGATAAAAATATATACAGTTGCGATGCAGTCTGCATTTTCGGGTCTAGTCCGGTTCACTCTCGATTTTTGTTGAGAAGATTTTTGCCAGATTAAGCTGAGGCGGCAAAATTTGCAAGATGTTGTCAGATTTTGCGGACTCGTCCTATGAAACTCATTACATGTGCGTGATTCAGTGGTACGACTGTTGACTTCCGAAAGTGGATATGGCGTAAGCAAAAAGAAAATAATAATAAAAAGACTAGGTCAAGTCACTCAAGTGATAGGCAAATTATAAGGGTCATTCAAATGAAGCGAGAAGACATGTGAAGTAACTTTTGTGGCGTTATTATTACTAGTTAAC
>JAQGBY010002444.1:0-23075 GCA_034698785.1 Mycogona germanica
GCAGATCGCACTGTTAAAATGGCAGATCGCACTGTTAAAATGGCAGATCGCACTGTTAAAATGGCAGATCGCACTGTCAAAAAGGCAGATCGTATTGTTAAAGGCACATCGCACTGTTGAAATGGCAGATCTTACTGTTAAAATGGCAGATCTTACTGTTGAAGGGCACATCGCACTGAAGGGCAGATCTTACTGTTAAAGGGCAGATCGTACTGTTTAAATGCCAAATCGTATTGTTAAAGGACACATCGCACTGTTAAAATGGCAGATCTTACTGTTAAAGGGCAGATCGTACTGTTAAAATGGCAGATCTTACTGTTAAAATGGCAGATCTTACTGTTAAAATGGCAGATCTTACTGTTAAAATGGCAGATCTTACTGTTAAGGGCACATCGCACTGTTAAAGGGCAGGTCTTACTGTTAAAGGGCAGGTCTTACTGTTAAAAGGGCAGATCTTACTGTTAAAAGGGCAGATCTTACTGTTAAAGGGCAGATCTTACTGTTAAAGGGTAGATCTTACTGTTAAAGGGCAGATCTTACTGTTAAAGGGCAGATCTTACTGTTAAAGGGTAGATCTTACTGTTAAAGGGTAGATCTTACTGTTAAAGGGCAGATCTTACTGTCAAGAGTATTGGCTATTCCAGGAGCGCCGGTATGACGTTATTACGATCCTCAAAGAAAATAAATAAACTTTACTTCTCTTGGTACCGACATATTTGGATCATGGGGCGGACATCACGGCTTGTAACGCCAGCTAATTTGTGATTACGAGCGAACAAGGACTTTTGGTCGACGCCTCGGGGATCAAACGTCGCTACAACACAGCGGAATCTATCGTATAGTTTCTTGATATTCGCAATTTTTCGCCATTGATTTTGTAGTTGTCGTAGCAACCAAACAATTTTGCAAACCGTCTATTGCAACAAACTCGCAATCAAACTAGCCTAACAATATAGCAGATTTTACTGGCGCAAATAATCTGTTTGCATAACTTAGTCAAAAGAACCCTTCTGTCAAAAGATCGCGTAAAGTGCCGAACTGAATTGAATGGTATACCTGAAAATGTTTGTCCAAACATATTTTCAAGGTCTAATTTTATTAAGGTTTTATTTTGAGGTCTTAAACGGATGAACGAATCAATAATACAATTAACTATGAACTGAAACCCGTTGAATTCTGTTGGGTGGCGGCGCACTTACGCTTCGGTTTGACCGAGCTGTCCGGCGCTCTCGGCACGCATACGGCTCAGGGCGGCGGCGGCTTCGTCCAGGGCACAACTCACGGAAGATGTCAGCTTCCTCAGGACCTCGGGATCGGCGAAGTGCTTGCCGTCGGGTGTGGACAGCTTACCTATACCTAAAAAGAGAGAGAGAGAGAAGAGAAATTTACGACCTGGAAGAAAAAAGGAATAATTAGGGTCATGGGTTAACATAAATTGGACACTAACGAATACAAATAATACGTAAACACAGACACACAAATGACAATGAACTAATTACACTGGTGCTGGGTGGTCGTACCACCGGATGGTTGGAACAATCGTCATGCAAGCGAGACACCCAGAACTACGATACCTATTTTTGATCCAGTGCTGCCCTGGAATCAACAACCCACCTATCAAGTCTCATGCATTACTCCACATCCACGTACATATTTAAAAGCAATTAAACATCCAAGCAATTTGGAAGAAAGTGCACTTGCCCCGCATAGTTTAAAATTGTTACTAAGAAATATATACAGGGTCAACCAGAAAATATGGACCCCTTTTATTATTTTTAATAAGTCGGCCAAAAATATGTATCATGATTATTATGAAACTTGAACAAATGACAAATGACAAATGAATAAATGAATGAATGAAATGAATGAAGACAAATGAATCCACTTTCGAATTCAGAGACTCAAATTAATTTTCAAATTTCTCACTATTAAAGTTGCGCCTTGACGATGGCGCTTGTCGATTACAGCTGCAATACGTCACTTTGTATCGAGATAGCTCAACTCTGCTGCAATAATGCCGTCAGATGGAGCATCAGTCTGCTTGCTCCTTTTCCGGATCCTTTGTTCGGAAACTCGTTAAGACATTTGGCTTCATAATTTGTTGTTAAATTGTATTTTTATCTTAGGTAAACGACATTTTTCCAGCAGAGTTGAGCAAACGCGTTACACAGTTGCGAATTGCATAAGTAACCGGCAATCGACAAGCGCCACCGTCAAGGTGTAACATTAGTAGTAAGAAATTTGAGTCTTGGAATTTGAAAGAGGATACTGTTATCTTAATTATCCTCAAATTTCATAATAATCTGACTATTTTTGGCAGACTTAATAAAAATAATAAAAGGGATCCATATAGTTTCAGATTCAACCAGGTATATTACATTTATAGATGTCATTATAACAGATATTTGACCAAATTTAAAGTTGCAGAACACGGACATTGAAAACCCTAAATATTTACATAAGCGCTTATCAAGAGGAGGTGAACGACTCTTAACTACAATCGAATTCTTAAAACAAGATATCGTTCTATTATCACGAGGACAACTACGCCTCATAAATTAAGTTCCCGTAACTTTGATGCACCTGATGATTCGATACACGCACAAACGTATTGAATCTAGCATTTTTTTTTACAAACTGTAGCTCCCCTCTCGTTTCCATACATGTACTGTACCTGCTGCTTCCAGTAAAGCTTCGAGTCTCGCCTGTGTTTCAGGGTCAACGTTTTGTAAATCAGGACTATCCGAACCTTCGGCTGATAGAAGATACTTGGGCGTCTCAAACATAGAATCGTCATCCAGTTCTTGTTCCATTTGAAATGACTCCACCTAATCAAGAGAGAGAGAAACAAAACGAGACAACGTGTTACTCGCCTGATAACGCTCAGATATCAGCCCCTCTTCGGGCTATCGACGATCCGATCAAAACTTCCGGTAAACAAACACGTTAGATCATTGTTATGATTTTTTTTTAATGAACCTATTTGGAATTTCCACTGAAATAGTTATCAACACCAACATGTCCGTGCGGGAGAAACGTGGTGAGATGTGGAAAACGTGATTCTTTTGGTAACGCTGCTGGCTGTTATAAATTGAATAGTCAAACTCTGTATAGTCAAACGTAATGCAACCCTGAATTCATTATAAACACAGTACAGTAGTGTTGGCAATTTTACAAATTGCCGTCAGCTTCCCAGATGTCCGGAGGAAAAACTAAATTTACACCCAGGCTTGTCCCAGAGCAGCCTCCATTTGATCGCAAGGCCAATGACAGTAGGTCAATCCCACTTCGCATCAAACAAGGGTCCGCAAAAGAAGGTTCGCATCCCTATAGTTCGGGGGTCAATAATAAATTATAAATAAGCTACTACGGTCATTTTAGCCGAGCGAGCAGGAATCTCTAAGAGAAACGTGTGGCCTGGAGATGTCAATATTGTAAACGAATCTCAAGTATTATTTTTAAATGCCTCGATTTCTTAGAACCACTTTTGTTTCAGTTTCGTCTAACTGTAAAATTATAGGCGATAGCTGTCAATTTGAAAGTTCATTTGTAATATTTAATTTATTGTTCTCTTAATGAAACAGATATGTCAAGAGATCTGCTATTCATCAATGAGTAATAAGCTCCAGTAATACGAACAGTAAGTTAAAGTAACTATATATGCACAGTATCCAAATCTAAATATTGAATCGCCTATTAGCTCTCAGACCTCAGGTCTCATCACCGACCCCCAATAGACGTAGCGTTAAAAAAATAAGACATAAAACCCCTAAACCACTCGCTGATTCACAACAATCGTGGAATTTCAAATACAGGTATTCATCGTCTAGAGATAAAAATATATATATAACGTTCGGTATACTAGTGGTCTGTCTGCTGCTGTTCAGACAGACAGCTAGATAAAACGTCTCGTTTTTGAATTTTTTTAGTACCAAAAATGTAGACCTACACATACAAAACGAATGGAACAATGAGAGACCGAGAGAGAGAGAGAAACGAATGCACAGCAGCTAATTATCGAGAGATGCCGGTACAGGTACAGGGTAGGCGAATCTGGACGCAGAATGGGAACAACCGTGCAGTGGTTCGGGACAGGTTAGTAGTTAAGCTGCTATTATATTTTTATGGTCCACGTCAGATCCGCTCCCATGGCGAGACGGGAGTCGCAGACGGCGCAAAAAGAGCCAATAGCGAACGACGACTTTCTACGTAAACCATTAATCGGCATTCACAATAACCAACATTTTAAAATATGATAGACCAATAAGTGCTCCAAAATAATAGAATAGAACGTATGGATTATTCTTGCTCGGCGATGTCCCGGACACAACTTCCATTTAGCAATAAGTGATCCGTTTATGACGAACACCGATAAATTAATTATCTTTACGCAAATCAACATTTAAGAGTTCTGTTAGTGCACATTTTATGTATTAATCAGCTAATGTTAGACAATAACAATGTTGTAATAAAAAGAATTAGTCTTTCTAATTGTACACGTCCCTTGTATTCTAATATGGACAATAGTAGGACATGTTATGCATACTATTTTTGAAATAATACGTGTAACGGAAGTCGTATTTTCAGCAAAAACAACCCAAGTTGTACAAATAATTCTGGTTACATTCTCGTTCACGATAACCATTCACGACATCCACGAAAATCGCCAAACACGCATCTAAATTTCAACCAATATTTGCTCGTCTCGACAAGAACTAGTGGTGAACCAGTCACCGTGAATGGGAGTTCTGTCAAACCCCATCGTGACGGGCGCGTCTGTCATTCGGGAAAGCGACATTCCAGATAATCAATTCGAAGAAAAGTTGGGAGCCGAGCAGTCACGCGACCGAACGACGCCCCGATGATGACGACAAAAAGAGAAAGACGGCTACTGTACTTAGTACCTGCTGCCATAGGTACATCATGTAACTGTGCGAAGATTCAGCGCGCATTCCTTGCAGCAGGGTGCCCCCGAAAAGTCTCGCGATCAAAGACGAATGGGGGTTAGAAACACAATGTGAATAATAACGTTGCCTCGCGTTGCTCCCATAATACGGGACTTCTCGGACATCCTGTGGTTAACGACACCACACGAAAAGCAACACGAGCTGCGCTACATGAACTGTACATTACTACTAGTGTAGTACATTACAGTACAATACTTTGAATTCTACAAGTCATTTAATTGGAATCGTACATGTAGTTTAATTAGGATTATACAGTACATGTAGTTTAATTAGGATTATACAGTACATGTAGTTTAATTAGGATTATACAGTACATGTAGTTTAATTAGTAATATACGGTACATGTAGTTTAATTAGGATTATACAGTACATGTAGTTTAATTAGGAATATACAGTACATGTAGTTTAATTAGAATTGCACATGTACTTTTTACTTCTTAGCAGAATAATCCATTTAATGATATCTTAAGACTTTTCGAAACTCCTTTCTTTGAGTAGGAAGCAAAGGTCAATCAATATCAGTGTACTTTTAGCTCATGACAGCAGATTCTCAGCAGAATAAAAACCACATTGAAATTAAAGTAATTGTTTATTAAAACTTGATATTGTTTCTTTCACTGCCAAAGGGTCACCCCCCAGTATCTGTATGCGCAGAATTAAATATAATGCATGTAGGCAAAATCCACCTTATTACTACAGAGGTACACGCAACACCAATTACGGTTTGACAAAATAGCGACGAATCCGTGTCACACAGTAAACGGGACTCTCCTCATGAAGAGGACTAGTAAATGTATTGATACGTTTAAAAAAAACATGGAATATTCGTGATGGCAGTAGGAACGCGATGACGCGCATCGCAACCGTCCACGTCATGGGAACGGTTCGCCGTCGAGCGTAGGTGGTGGTGGTGGTGGTGGTGGTGCTGCTGGCAACGACTACCTTTTTCCCCCCTTTCAGCCCCGACGCAGGGTCTCTCGTACACAATGCAAAAATGTACATCCAATATATATATACACGTACACGCTTCGCCATCTACTGTAGAAAAAAGGACGACCAGAACACAGTCGGGCACGCGGTAGGTCAATACCCCGGTACAAGGCTGCGGCTTTTGGGTGTTGTTTTTTTATTTTTGGGGTTGCGTCGACGTTTCCAACCCTGCCCACCACCGTGAACAACGTCCGGCGGCGCACCCCCTACCCCTATCGAGACCACACGTTCACATACTCTGTACAGGTACACGATTATACGATCTACTTAAAATAATTAAACCGGACTGGTCTGTGACTGGGATTTCATTTCCCACGCCTGGTAGCAATTTCGAAACTTGGACAAAAATATATTTCTTACCCTCCTGAGTTTAGCCGTTCGTGGCGTGCTATTACAATTGTGGAATGATTTGAAACGCACGAACTTTAAATCAAGAATCTATTTTAAAGATAATCAAACAATTTAAGATAGTCACTTCTTTTCTCAATTCTAAGTGTAAAGTTCCACCTGGAAGCAACTCATTGAAACAATTTAGATTTAATTCTACAGTGTAAATTATCTAAGTATCTTTCTTTCTGCAAATTTTTTCTATCGGTTTAAGTTCGTCTTCATTTGGAAAAAAATTGCATTTGCATGTATTTGTTTAAAATAAATAGTCAATGTTATTTATTATAGGAAATTGTGAATTCGGGACCGAATGAAGAAGACGAACCGAGGGGCAAACTCGATTTTATAATACTATTTTAATAATTAATTAATATAATGGTTATTTATTATGTTAAAAAATACAATTTATTGAAGTCCCACATACCTATTTTCAGAACTTAAATTTGCAACGAAATTAAACACGAACTGTAATTTTCTAAATTGGTCCAATCACCACATACGGGGTGGGTCACTAAGTAACCATCCATGTTATGAAGTACATTTGCGAGCAAACTCGCTCAGCGTCGTGTTTCACTCAAATGACCAACCATGTGGGGCCAACACAGTTTCAAACCCACTTCTAAAAACGAGGAGTTGATCCATCTCTGTCTAGTCCAAGCGGGGGTGGAGAAGAAAAAAATGTACACAAACTTTTCGATCAGCTCTAGTTCTACATCCAATCGATGCGTCGTCGGATAGCTGGACAATCCAATTGAACGCGTCTACAAAAACAGAACGGCTCAGACACAGAAAAGCAAACCCCAGTCAGGTGTCCCACATAAACGTGTTGTACCAGACAGTCTGGACTCTCGAGTCACTGTCATCGAAACAGGGCCACCAAGACAATCGATCAGAGACAAAACATGAATATAAGAGAGAACGAGAAAGCTGGCCGAGGTAAATCCGAGGGGATAAATGGAGGGGGAAACAAATTTTTACCAACCAACTCGATGACCGAGTTTGGAAGGAGAAAGTCAATTGCCGATTAAAAGACGGCCACCGAATGAATGGGTAAGTAGGTTCATGGGAAAGCGCCAGTACCTTCAACGAGCATTTACGGCGCTAATTTGCCGCCATATAAAATCCTATTAGTGGTTATATTGGTGGAAGAGAGTTGAAAATGACATCTCAGGGGGGATATCTGCTCGGGAAAGGGTCAATTAAACATCGTCCATTCATTATTTTAGTGTCTACTGCAGATCCAACATAGCTCAACGAATTCGAAACCTACTTAATTTCTATTTTTTTTTAAATATGAATGAAACGTTTCCTTCAAACAGTACTGCTTCTGTACACTTTGGGTGGTCTTATCAAACATCGATGTTAACGAAAATAACACCAGACAACTTCTTCCCTCCGCCAAACACACACGCATCCCACACACGGCGGCGTTCTTGACCGAGAATTCGACAGTTCAGAGACTACGGGGGCGGTTTTGTTTGGACGCCTCGCAGATGACACCAATTCGGATGCCGTTAACCAGAAATTTTGTAACGAAGGTACTGTCCAGTTCCAGTCACCTCGTCTACTCAGTTGAAAGTCTGCCGCCAGCACTGTGCCAGAAACGTCTCATCTCACTCTTTGAACTCAACCGGACGAGTTCTTGTTCTGTTTTTTTTTTTAAAGTCAAGAGAGGTTCAATTGATCGATGCAGAATCGATCAATCGATTCGTTTGAATCGGGATGGCAGATCCATCACGCGAATGACCGTGACGGATGCGGATGAGATGAGAAGAAATGTGTCGAGCTGACCGACGAGTTCGTGAACTCGATTACATGTACCATGTACAGAGAGCGTGTGGAGGCGAATTTTCCCCCCAACGCCGTCCGCCTTTCGTTGTGCTAACTACCATAATTGGCCGAACGACATATTCGACGACAGCTACACATGAGAGCTCAATTAGTTCGCCAGCAGCTAACAGCAACGGGACAGAGCAGGCGCGTTGACGTTGACGACGGCGTCGGCGGCGACGAGCAAAGGAAGAATGAGTGGAATTTAATTTTTCTCACGCGCCCCTCCCTCCGGTTCCACTCAATGTCCTCCGTCCTCCGTCCAATCCAACTCGTACATGGAAAAGCGAATCTTGTTTAGGCGGCGCCACGTCCTACATTTTCCCCCTTCGTTGACTATCTCCAGTTTGTCTAGCCGAAGTCTTTTTCCAGTTCCAATGCCTGTTTTGTCTGCGGTTCAGCGAATTTTGCTGGTGCGAACTGAAGATCTGAGATACGCATAAAGATTTAAAAAAGAGAAGCGCCATTATAAAAATGAAAAGAAAAATAAAGAACCAAATAATAAACTACTTGTATGCAGCTAGTCGAACCAAAAATAATAAAAGCATAGAGCGACAGTTTTTTAAAAATTGTGAAGGCTTCTCTTGACAATCTCTTTCTTTTGAATGAGTTCTAGTTCAATTCCTTTAACAGTACGATTGTATGAGTGCATGTCCACACCAACGATATTGTCGATGCAAATTTGTCGAAAATCAAAATAAAGAAATTGACTTTTAAAAATTGTACAACACCATACTTGCAGATTGAAAGATAGATGGAATAGAGAGAGTGGAGACAACTTAATTCATCCAAATCATTGATTAAATCTAGTCCCATTTTCTTTTATACCTTAGTTACACTGTGAACATACTTCAGCTTTCTTGAGAAATCTCTATTATGTTTGAAATTGGGACAAAATGTGCCTTCGAGATCACAGGCGTTTGCCTAAAATTAAGAGGTGATAAGCTCGAAACAAAACCAAAGGCTTATACGACGTCACATTTTCTTTCGATACCGTTCGACCCTTTCTTCTCTTAATTAAAATTGCCGAACACATTTCAGATGTACTTGATACGATCGTACAGACTCGACGATATTGTTCCAATGTCGAAACGCACCCTGCTCAAGCATGCTTAGATTAAGCGCGCTTGATCAGCGCAACTAGGATATTAACGAACACAATCGAGGACGATAACCACAACCACCATGAGGGGGGTTGAAAAAATCGAACACAAATCAGGTGCCGCAGGCATAGCCCGTAGCAGCAAAGCTTTTGCAACCAACGAAAACAAAGAAAAAAACGAATAGTTACACGTACAAAGGAGCCCTACATTCGAGTGTACACACAACATACGGTTTCCTTTATAAAAATAATACATAAAAATACGACGTCGGGGTGTAAATTTGCAATCGCAGCTCAACGCCGCGACACCAGAGGCCGCTCCGTGCACACTACGCTCGTACTTGTAATGTAACAGTGCTGCTGCTCGGCGGCAGAGATTTTTAATTAGGCTATGCAAATCTCTCGCGCGCGCCTACACGGCCTATTAGGCATGCGAAGGGTTGACAAGACGTCGGACTCGCTCTCACTGATGATGATGATGATGGCTCGGCCTACTTCGGGCAAGAACTGCTACGAAGATAATTATCAAGACTCTCGCTCTCTCTAATCGTCGACATTCCTCACAGCCGACACTTGAAATATTCATACGAGAGGCGCCAACTTTTCTTCTATCAAAAAATAGAAATTAAAAACCATATGCATTCAAAACGGTCTCAAATAAAATTGATTAAGATGCTAATTTGTCTCTCTTTCTTATTTCAACTGCAACTAAGATAGTGAAGAACCACTACTATAGGAATCCTTCTCTGCAAGTGCTACTGTACACTGTATTCGAGTCTCTCATTTCTTAAACAAAGAAAAAAAACAACAGCACGTCATTAGAAAAATTCCCACGATGAGACCTCCCTTCCATTGATTAGACGGTCTTGCAAACTCGCAATACTTAAAATGTTAAATTGTTTTCGCGTGAACGACTGAAACAATCAAAAATTCAGTGCGGGTAGACTGAATAATAATTAAGTTTAAACTTAAAGTAATACGTGCTGCCAAGTATCAAGTATTGACTCGTAGTGTATTCGCAACTCAGCACGACACTAGACGGCGTTTGCTTTCTCAAATATTCTCCCAACCCGCGGCTGCTAGTCTCAAATTTCACTATTTTATTTTGTTTCGATGATGCGGCCATTGCTATTTTGATTTTTCAGGAATATCGCCTACGTCAAAATGGCCCTCGTCAATCCATGAACGTTGCGTTCAGACATTGAACAAAACCGACGAGTCGAGCATGACATAAGTCCATCTTGAATGTCCTTAATAATTTCAAGTGCTAGAAAATGGGGTGCGTTCGACATTCATTCCTCCACGTGATCAACATTTCAGGAAAGCATCTGCAACACGCCCCAAGAGCGTAATCCGCGCCGCCTCAGAAGAAAATAAAAGCGCCACCACCGACGACAAACGGAACCAAACGTGTCATACAGTGCGGTGCAAACAACCAATATCGATACAAATTAGAAACCCGTAAAGAACGGTTCTACCACCAGCTGCAAACACGAGATCAATTAAAATCAGCGTTTTGCGCAGCCACAACCATCCACGCTTTCCCCATAAGTCAATAATCGTCGCGCGTACGCCAAATTGACACTTGCGTCTAAGGCCTAGGCCGGTGACGGTCGCAGGGACACAGGGTCTGCGTGACGTCATCATCACACAGGAGGTCCCGCGGTGCGCGTCGCCGCCAGGTGGACGTCAGCGCTGCCTCTGCGGCCAGGTGGACCTCTCATATGCCGCCAATAGAGTGGGTGGTGGTGGAACCTTGAGTAAATAATGGCATTTTTATTTTGAAATCATTCTGTTATTTCCCACCGGCCTATTATTGTTCGCACTATCGGAGCAAAAGCGCCGACTCGGGCTAATGACACTGGGCATGGGTTTTGGGTGCAATTTCGGCGACTCGATGTTGTCGATCTCTACACATTGTTTTTGACAGGATTAACGGGAATCGAACCACCAAAACAAAGGCAAGAGTTCTTTAATTACGTTTTCCGATCCAGCATGAAATGTTTTCTTCTCTCTCGTGATTCGTTTTCCCAGACTACCAGATCAACAACTGGACGTTAAAACCGCAATCAAGAAATACGATTATAAACACGAATATATTTAAATGCTGGTTAATTGTCCTCGGTATATTTGATTGTGGTCAATATCTTTTTATTTAATCTTTTGGCAGGACCCAAGACAAGACCACCATAGACACCCAAGACACGACAAGACATGAATTCTGAATATTTTCGAGACCTCGGAATAGATTTAACACGGATTCGAACAACGAAAGGATAACCCGTATCAGCCAAATTCAAAAACTAGCGCCGGAATGAATTATAACCACATTGGAAACCTGAATAATTAAGTGAAACTGAAACAAGGCCGGGTACGATTTCACTTAGCCATATGTTAAGGAGGTGTCACCGGCATTTCCTCCCGAAAAACCCCACCAGGGGGAGGGGCGGTCTACCGGATAATTTTGCCTAGACTTGGTTCGCTACCTAGGTAGGGATTTTTAATGTGTACCTGATGTGGTGCCAGCACGGATCACAAGACTTCATTGCTGAACTGTCAAAAATGACACCTCCCACTTGACCCATCGGCATTATTATAATTTTGGAAATAGGAAAATTAAACAATCAGTAACATTTTATTCAATTCGCTGCTGTACCTGTTGCCGATCCCACCACCTCTCCTCCCCCACGAATGTTCCACCGGTGGAATGAACTATCCAGAGAGTGAACCAGGGCGACGGTTAATTCTGGACCAGTCCATTATCCGTCTGGTTCGTGACAGATCTCCGTGTCGATAAAACAGAACGACAGAAAAAACGTTACCCAGGGACGAATTTTACCGAGAATTAAACGAGAGCCCGTGTCGGGGATTGAGCCCAAGACGGCCGCAACACAGGCCAACACTTCAGTCGACTGGACAGCTGATCAAATTGGCAGCGTTATGCGCAGGGTCTAATTATAGATTTTTTTAAAAAGCTGTAATAAATTAGTTGGAAATAATTGTTGGAACAGTGCGTACACACGCATTACAAATATTTTTTGAACTCAAACCCAAAAATGTACATAGCAAGTACATGTAGAGACAGGTTAATCCAAGCCTATTGGGATAAATGAATTTTAAAAACATGTTAATTATTTCATTAATAAATTAATTTCACTATAATTGACATTTACGACCAATAACGATGCATAATGAAGTCATTACATATTAAAAAATCCAGAACACAAATGAAGTTTGAATAATACAACCTAGTCTGAACAATGCTAGAGACACTGTTTGACTATGTTAATTTTAAAAATCATGAATGAATGAGTAGAAATGTTTGAATAATCTATATTATTAATCCTGAAAACTCGTCATCTTTTTTTAAATTTCATTTAACTGCCTCAGCGTTCGCTTACGACCGGATTAACAAATTTGAATAAAAATTGAGCTGTAGATTGTTCCACAAATTTGTAGTCGAGTGCAGATTATTTCAGGTCTCGATTTTGCGTATTTCTCGAGATATGAGCCGTTGAAGTTTTAAGCATTTCCATTAAAAAAGAAAATTTCAATATGGCGTCTCCACTTGACAAAAATGGCGCTGTCGTCGCTCTCACGTGCCACCAGTGATGCCAGGCAACATTTGCCACACAACATCCCGAATTGTTAATTATTATTCACTGAATACCTCAGAGCACTATTTCACAAACTGGTAGAAAATACATTTTCGTGATGAAGAGATTAGATATTTGAATTGTCAAATACTTGAAAATATTTGCGGCGCCATTGCCGTGACGTTAATACATTAGACTATACACTCCAAAACAGAGTTTAAATAATATTAGTAAATACTTTCTCTGCCATGACGGGGACAGCTGACAATTAAAAGATGCATAAAGTTAAACTACAAACAACCAAAGTGTCTTAACCGCAAATCGTCTAAGCACTCATGACATGACTTGGCCCCGAAACAATTCCACACGCCACACCATATTTTCAATTTATAAATTTGTTATTCCGATACACTTGGTGCGATTGGCTGGCTTGTCAAATGACGCGTCTGCACTTCCAATATCCGCAATGTCCCATTGGTAAGCTATCTATCCCCAATCTTCCGACAACTAAACACGTCACTGGTACGGAAATGGGGCCTCTCCATACACAAACACACAGTCCCCAAAAAACAACTTCCCGTCCACGTTTGCTTATTTATTTTTTCCCTTAGGAGGATATGTGTGGGGTGTCACATGATGACGACTCTATCAACGGAAACCTTCCTCGCAAATTAATTTCATCCGCATTTAGAAGAACGTCCCAATTCGTCTGGCTAATTGGGAGAGAAATTAAAATCCAACAGCATACCCCATTTGATTAATTAAAGACCGCGTACAAAGACGGAACAGCTGGTGACTACTAAAAAAGATGACGAATTGATCAGGAAAATGCGCATTCTCTATGGCGTATCATTTAAAAAATGATTACCAAATGAACAGGAAAATTGACCAAATGGAACCAGGTACATCGAAGTACCAACCAGTAATGAAATATTAATAGTAATTGTGTTCCTACGTTGGTGAAACCGGTCAATGCCATTCTTGTGACACGATAATGTAAATTTCTGATTCGTGTAAAAAAAACCAATTCAATAGAATTCGCTTCATTGATAGAAGGCCTAACCAAAAAATCCAGATCAAAGCTTTACCATCCACACTTTCATCTATCGAAGTCAAAATTATTAACTACAGATCCGGAGTCGAACTTACAACCCTTCGAACAGGAGACAGCGACAGCTACGCTAGGTCGACCTACAGGAAGAGACCCCCAAACACCATTTTTAAAATCGGAAAACGTCGTCCGGTACACTTCCGGTGACATTTTTGTGATCAGCGATTCCCCGCAGTGAATCACACGACTTGCGATAGGTGAAGGATCAGACAATCACTTAGAAATTGTCACAAGAGACCGGAATACTGCATTTGTTAATTATTTCGACAACCTATAAACCCAATCTTGCCGATAACTCACAACAGAAATTGAGAATGCCGGTGACCAGCGAGAAAATACATTATTCTCACCTGTCCGAAACCAGTACAAGAGATATTTGTCTCAGTCTCAAGTCTTCACGAAGGTTATACCAGTTTGCCGACGACCTCAAAGACACGTTGACGCGAAACGAGTCGTGTCGATCAACACTAAACTCAGTCTATTAATTGGTGGGGGGGCCAGAATTATGCTAGAATCTGGAATGTGGACGCGTCGACCTAATCGTTGGTCCTTGAGGTGGTGGTGGAAAGTGAAAGAGGTGGTCCGCTGCCCTATCGCACCCACCGCCACCACCACCAACTATATGCGGAAAAATAAACACGACCCGAAACTAAACATAGAATCTAGCCTACATAATGTGGTCCAAATACGTATGTGTGCTTATTCCAAAGTCAAAAATACAGTTTGTCTAAACTGACGATCGGCAAGAAAAAAAGACAGAAAAATTGTAAACACTCTCGGGAATGTAAACC
Source organism: Mycogona germanica (assembly GCA_034698785.1). Lineage (NCBI taxonomy): Eukaryota > Metazoa > Arthropoda > Diplopoda > Chordeumatida > Chordeumatidae > Mycogona > Mycogona germanica. The sequence continues at coordinate 14,775 of JAQGBY010002444.1, forward strand.
GGTTTTATAATAGATCATTGCTACATGTACAGCTTTTTTAAATTGTTTTTCTCCACCAATCAAAACGATCGACAAATTCGCTGTACCCGAGGTGTCATGAGCTCAACGTGTCCCAGTACCCCGGGGAGGATCAAATAAACACTCGAGCCCAGAATTGAACGCCCGCACCAGCCTGTCCTCCAACCAACCGAGACACGAAGTAACGAACAAAATTCAAATTGAAATTATAAAAATAAAACAGATTACATTAAAACTGAACTGGGCAACATAAATTGAATCAGAAATGTATTACTGTACATGTAAAGTTCATCTCAAATATTTGACGAAATGCCAAGCATATGTTGACCGACGTTAATGGGGCTTACCAGACATTTCAGCCTCAAAGCACCTCGACATTCAATCTAAACTCAACCGTAAACGACACTAGTGATCTTTTTTTGGATCTTACACAACTGTGAAGGTGTCACGCCCCACGTTGGTTCGTCTGGCTTCGTGTAAACCTCGTTTAGACAACTCACCACTCAACACAGCTGATTGGTCCTACGCACCCCCAACAGGTCGCCAAGCAATCCAACACGCTTAGACCGATTCCACCGAAATCCCAAAAAAAAACAAGACACGACGGTCCACTGAGACAAGTCCCCAGTCATTTTTAAGGCTCACTCTCGCTCTCTTTTTACCAGATGGTCATTTACAGATCTCTCGTTGTTCTCAGATCGCCGCATTTCTTCCAAACAGATATCGCTGAACATCGCCGACGATTCGAGCGATGTGCTCGCGTGTTACTGATTTTTTTGTTTTTGTTTTTTTAATCGGCCACTATTTATCGGGCCATTGTGTTCTCGAAGCTGCTGCACAGTTTCCATAAACGCATGTACAGTACAGACAACGATTGTCACGCCACCATTTTCCATTTGTTAGAGATGAAAAGGAGGTCGCTGTGACTGACGTACATGCATTAATCTCGTTAACATTTTACCAGATTGTAATAAAATTTTGAGGCTGTTGTGGGGGGAGGAGGGGGGGGGGCTCTGTACAAACGGTAGATTCGAAACGTTTCAACAAACCGTCCAATTGATTTCCCAACAATGGAGGACGAGACGAGGAGAGGTGGAAGGAGGAGGAGGCGGCTACACTCAGCAAGACACCGAAAAAGAGTTGTACGGTGAAATACAATGAAGCGCCCAAACAAATCACACCTCACCAGTGACTCAAATTCGATAGAATTTCTGCCAACAAACCAACCAACTCAATCGGCGAATTGAAGAATCGTTGTCACCAGTTGAGAGTGTAACCTAACCATTACCTGCAATATTTAGTTTAGCTAAAACTCTGGAATAAATGAATAATCCATAATTGGCAACACCAAATCCGTCGTCCAACACGGGTTGCGCTGCCGTCGCCACAACATCGTCTCCACCAATTGCAGGAAAATGAGCTACCAGTTACCAAATTTCCGCCTTAATCAACGCAAAATCCAGGTCCCATACGACCGTCGTCACCGGTCAAATTAGCGATGCTGGAAAATTCCCAATATCCCCGGCCAATACGGCGTTTTGTGTAATTTCCTGCGGTGGTAAAAAAAACAATGCAAGTTATGAACGACGGACGCAGCGAGAGCTTTAACTAGGGGGAGTGGTGACAGAGGGGACCCCAACACCACAGGCTAACCGCGCCCCCCAAAAACAACCTCTCATCTATTTCCACGATTAACGCAGCGCTCTCATTCAATAAACTCTGATCGAACTTCGGACCCCCCCGTCTACAAACGATCGTTCGTTTAAAAACGCGGGGTCGTTTTGATTTGTAATTTTGTTTTGTGTCGTCACTTACGCACTTCCACCGAACACGAGGCCTAAAAATGTAGAACGCGGTTGGACGGCGTTAGGCCTACGAGCAGCAAGAGCTACAAGAGAAAACAGCGAGTGTTGTGCGCATGAGGCAAAAGGCTTCGGCCTAGGCCTATATGAGCGTGGTTGGGGAATGAACTCACCCCGAGTTGGCTCGCGCGCTTCGGCTTTCTGCTTTTCTCGTCAGTCGAAGCTACGCGTAACGAGAAAGAGAGCGCGCGCGAATGAGATAGTGAAAAACCAACCCGCGGCTGAACAACGCACGTACACGAATTTTTCGCGAGAATTTCACCTCTTTCTCTTTTCTCTTTCCCCCACCCCTCACTGTAATTTTGAATCGAGCTTGAGATCGGGGCAACTGGTTTTTTGGGATCGTGTTCATCGCCAGGCGATACAAAATCACGTGCTGGAATCTTATTAAAGGTGGAACGCGCACCCGCTCAATCCCTGTTGCAATTCAACGTGCACGATTGAGATGTAGGAATTGTCATTCGAGAGCGCCTGTCTAAAGCACGGATGAGCGGCACGCGACGATTCTGTTTCAATGTTTAAACGCGACTTATTCATTAAGCGTGCTTGGCCAGTGTAATTTGGGTATTACCACCACCACCCTTCCAACACCAGATCCAATAGTGATCACTTTTGGACGTCGGGATCATTATGTTCATTAATCCGAACAAAATCCGGTCTCAAATTTAGGCCTACATGCGAACGAGATGAGAAGAACCATCATCACCAATAAAATAAATAAAAAACGCATGCTGTGTGTATTTTTCGAAGGGGTTGAATTTTGAATTGAACAAAACCCCTCTTGGATGATGGTGGGCGTCTGGATTTGGGGGGGGGGGGGTCGGCCTGGAAAAATACCTACGCATTTTTACCGGCCATCGGCTGGTCTTGCTCGAACTCAACACTCGAGACAATTCTATCTCGATTAATCGGTGATGGCCCGAAAAAATACGGTGAACCCCGGGAGGTGGTGGTAGCAGCAACAGCAGCAGCAGCACCTACACGGTCAGACACGAGGAGAGGACATTGTCGTACAACGCAAGACCAAGCCCCATTTTTTAAAATATATATATATATATTTCGTTGCGCGCCTATGTATATACCCGTGTGGGTAAGATTTGCGCGACGACTATTGTGTTGAGGCGAACGGGGCAGAGCGGCAGCCCAGTGACGTCATTCGCACACTTTTCCCGCAGACGGAGTTTATGCGAAATTTCTTTTGTCGGGAGGAGGGTGGGCAGTAGTGGTGGTGGGAGAGGGTGGTTTTTGGTGGAGTGGGGGTGCCCCGATGCCGTCTGGGAGTGGGTTTGTGGTGGGTGTAGCTCCGGATTGTCGAGGATTCACCGAATACCATGTCAGCGCGACCTCCAGCTCCCCAGAAATGACGAAAAAATGGGGAAAGGAGTGGAGGTGGTGGTGGTGGCGAGGGGAGATTTTTGGGGGCCCTACCTCAGAGTCCTCGTCCTCGTCGTCGGTGTCGGACATATAATCCGTGTGTTGCGCAGCAGCGGCGGCAACGGCAACTTCATTTCGTCCCTTTTTGGTTGCAGCGGCTGAGGGCATGGAGCCGCCGATCCACCTTCGTGGGTTGGTAGCCGAATTTTGCATTTTTCTCCGCACAATTATTTCTCGTGATTCCACGTCCTGGGCCTAATCCCAACGACAGGCGCACTCAACACACACAAGAACACACACACGCACCACACACACGAGTCTTGGTCGTCGCGCGATGTAGGGATGGGGGTTTTTCCTCTTGGAGGTGGGGGTTAGTAAATCCAAACTTGGAGTTGAATTTCTTCGATCACGGCTGTGGGGTAGAGAGACTATCTCTCCGCGGTTTGATGTTTTTTTTCCCAGTCGTCACGCGTGTCGGGGTCTTTTTGGCGTTTTATTCTCACCCGTTCGTCGCCATATTAGTTTTTCGGCCGAATCCGCTTGTGCTTGGCTCGCTCTCCCGGATGTAGGCGAGGTACGTGGTAGTGTCCGGACGAGCGGTAGGACGGGTAGGTGGCGACACCGTAGATGGCTTTTGGTTAGTGGAGAGATTCACATTGTTCGCTCGAGGCGCACCGGTAAGTGGGGTTGCTTATCCTAGAAGTGTGTTGGTGATTTCTGTGTCTTTGATGCTCCGGCGCGTGTCTCGCCATACGGCCGCTTTGTGGCGCGCTGGGTCGGTCGCCGATTTTGGACATCGAGTTACATTGAATATATTAATTTTGAATGTGACAGACAACAAGGTAGACTGAATTGTTCATTAGTTCTCAGCAATCCTTTTCTTAAAATTATAGGAGCTCGGATGGTCTTCTAATATAACCGTGAAATTCTGAAATACGCTGATATTTTCCGGCATTCAAGCCAAATTGTTTGCCTGAGACGTACCCTTAAACGCTGGTTATCTAAGATTTTTGTATCTTTGGCAGCTGACAATGGCAAGAACTAAAACGATATAACGATTTATAGAATGCTGGTCGTATATCATTATTCGTATTGTTTAATAGACCTATTTTTATCGCAACAAACATTAATAATGGTATAATTACTGTATCAATTTCAAAAACTAGAAAAGACTAACCATCAAATTAAAGATTCATTATAGTGAAACAGTCTTTGGTTGCAGGACACATTTAGTTTAATCTGTCTTCTAATGTACATCACATCTCGTTGACCAAAACCATGCTCATAATGGCAGAGATCAAATACTATTTATTAATTCGCCCATTGCTAAGAATTTACATTTTCAGACTGATCAAGAAATGCATAATTTGATTGTTTTGCTGTGCGGTGATGTGTTTTTGAACCGCTAAAACTCACACGAGAGTTCATTTATTACGGTTCATTTCAGGTCATTCACTAACTAGTTTCGTGTATTGCACACTAGGTGGCGCATTCGTCCGACTGTTCTTTTCAGAAGGTTATCGCAGTGACCGTAAATGATACAGAAATTCGCATCGTTTCAAATTTTACTAATCTTAAAGGAGATTACCTTTAAGAGTTCTTATAAAATTGCGTTGTGAATAAATCTATAGTTCTAAATTTACAATATAAAATATAATTTAATTGTTAATTGATTGTGTAATTGTGGCGATAACATTTTTGTGTGTAGTCTTCCTTAACTGAGGTTTCCAATTAAAACATTGCTAAAATCTAAATTACGATGAAAATTTCCCAACAAGCAAAAGAATAGATCACGACGAAAAATGAATGAAAACAAATGTTTATTATTCGCTTCGATATTTTTAATGATTGTAGATTTCACTCGGGGGTGGTAACGAGGATGTTGAAAAATGTCAAAATAGTTTTTTTTATGTCAATCTTCAATTATGGCAGGTAAAGTTTATGACTATAAAACAACAGTGGGATTCGTACTAGCTAGATACGAGTTTCACATTTTTAATAAAGACATTGATAAAAAATAAAGATATATATTCGATCCATTTTAATTCGTTATTGTCGAAGTTGTTACTCACGTCCACCAAGAGCAAATGGCATTGTTCTGAAACGATTGACACGATTAATATTTGATCCCATATTCTTTTGGGTTTATTTGCAACAAAAGGGGATTGCCGGAGGAGTGGGTTGTCAAATCTTAACTTCTCTCCATAGACCAACAATAATAAAGTGAAAATTAACAAGTTGTTTTTAGTAATATACAATAATTCAGTTTTTCATTCACTGGCAAAAGCTTGGCATTGATTATTTTCCTAATATAAACTGAACACTTCCAATTCTACGCTCGTACTTCTTCGAAACAAAAAACTGTCATCTCTCGCTCGAACATCGTATTAATTACGTAGTCTTTTGGTTTAGTTAAAGTAAGCGTATAATAAGAAAATATGAAGATATATTTTGAGGAACCACGTCAGCCGCTTGGTGTTTTTTTTCATCCGGGATTGGTTTTTTCTTATTCATCGATGGGCCCAACACTAGCAGGGGCTTTAGATGTCCATCTCAAACTGAGGCTCGTCACTAGCATCTGGATAAACGGAAGTCTTATGTCATTATATAATTCGTTGAAAAAGTGGAAATTCAAATTGGATTTGGAACAGTTACAATTTTTATGGTTCACGTTTTCCTTTCATTTAGAAATGACAACCAAATTGAATCCGAGAAGTCGGGAACGGTTCGTTGTTCATGAAATTCTCGGAAAGATGATTTCGCAGGAGATGCATTGTGAAAGTTCAAATAAATATTGAGTAACTGTCCAATGCCCTTTTAAATGGTTTTACTGATGATAAATAGACACATGCCTGGTTTGTCTTTGTTATTTTTTACTGGTGAAGCCGCGCAGTTTTCCTTTGACTTGTCGGCCAACTTCTGCGGACTGGTGACTCCAGGAATCTGGGGCAAATTCTTGGGTGGAGTCTTGGCTATCGGCGAGTTGCGCATTTGCAGGAGGAAAGCTCTGTCGTAAATAATCCTGGTCCCTATAAATAAAGCGCACACAAAATTAACGTTTATCTCGACTGAATCGCAAAAACGTCAACCGGTCATAATTTTTTTGAAAAGTTCTAAATATTAATAATTGTGAGGCTAAACGAAATTATTTAAAGGATTGGCAAACACATAAAAATATGTATTTGAGGCTGCATTGAGCAACAATATTCATATTTCTTGAGCCATTGTTATTTCAAAGGCGGATTATCCAAATAGAACCATTTTCTACACAGAATCCTGATCATCATTATCCAATGACAATGTTACAAACAAATGTGAAGTGGCTAAAAAGGAATTTGTGATGGAATCATAATTTTTTCGATTTCCTCATTTGATCAAAGCAATGTTTTATCGATATTCCAAACTGTGTTTAGTTAAAAATAGGATTATGGATACTCTGATAAGTGAAACACAGATGACAATATATTCAATAATAAGACAAACTATTGTAAATAGCAATATTTTATATATTTAGAACTAGTCACTCTATTCGTCGCTGCCTCCGACACAATGCAACACAACAATCGATGACAATGACTTACTTCTCCTCCCCCTCAACACAAATTAGTAACACCCGAGAGAGGCCCACCGAGACACAACCAATGTCACACCGCCTGAAAGTCAGAGAGCAACTAGGCGACTCGAGTTAACCCTCTCACCCCGACGAAGCTCCCCCGTCAATCATTTGGTGACCTCGCAGAACACGCCATTCGAACAGCAATTAATAATAACGCTTGTTAGTAAACATGTGCATTATTGATAAGAGAACGGATTGCAAGGTCACACAAAAGGAGTCTTTTTTTTTAAATGACAAAAGCTATGCTGATGAAAGCACTCTGGCTCTTGAATCAAATGAGATCGCAAAACATGACTAAAAATATTTTTTTAATGGAAAAACTAGAGAAATAGCCTGGCTTCGCTCGGCTGTCCCAGTCATGGCAGTAGATATCTTCGTGTGAATTATACGATATGTTATAACACTAATTATAGATCCGTCTCGTAAGGTTGTAACGTCATTAGGATTTTTTTCCATTCACTGTAGTCACTAAGAGATTTCCAAACGTTTGATAATTTATATAACTAATCTGACCACGAAAATGTGTAGTCTTCCTATTTTTTGAAATGCAGCTATACAGTACTCAGAATTTTTTTTGTAGTGTAGTGTAGTCACCACACTACAGGATTTTCTGTACAGGTGCTTAGTCACTATGCGAGGGGCACCTCTTCACCAGTACCCCGGAATCGAATAATCATCTCAAATTTTATTCAATTTCGATATGTCGTTCGTAGGTAAACACCGAAGCGGACAGTCTAAAGAAAAAAAATTATAAAGGACAAATTTTGAGGATTAAAAAAATAGATAAACCGATCGCGAGCTCATCCTTTTACTTTTAACTAGCAGTTCAATTTTGAAAGTGTTTCTCATGAATCAGTTTGGAGATATCGACTAGCACTGGATGCACTAAAAAAGTAGTTGAAGGACAACCAGTTAAGGTGCATCTCATTTGATTAAAACTCTGGCAAGACACGACAACCAGGAATCGTATTTACGTTCACTGTGCGACAGATATATGACCAGTGATGTAACTGAAGCGGGCACTTTTAACAACCAATTCTTGCGCAAGTTCGGCGAGGTCAGCGCGCAAACACCGACGCTTCATCCAGGCACAGGTGCATCACATGACCCTAGCGACCTCGTCTCATCATAAGAACAATGAGGCGCATGGAGGGCATATCATCGTTCTGTTGGGTCTCCGTGTCCAGTTCAGATCAAGTAAATGCACCGTGTCAGGTGTCTATAGCTAGCCAATGAATTCAGACTAGAAGAATGACCTAAATTGTCAAGTCTTTATCTGTGGGTCGTGAAACTTCTAAAAATCTATATATATATATATATATATATAAATGAAAAGATCTTTGTGGCTTTGTGTCTTTGTGTGTATGTTCTTTATGCATTCCTAAACCATTCATCCGATCACTATGAAATTTTGGGAATTTGTTCACTACA